>JAIUZE010007672.1:0-29157 GCA_022085475.1 Heliosperma pusillum | reverse complement strand
AAAATGGACTAGATTGGTAAAGTCGAATGCGATGGTTGGTTCAGGCACCATGAGGTTATGGAGGATGACTGGTCGTTTACCATGACAGGAAACTGTATGACACTCTGTCGGACAGTGACATTGTAGAGACCCTTAAATCAATTATTTGATGCCTGGTCGTGGCAGGGTCTTCTATCTTATTCCTATAAGTCGATTCTTTTGACTGGCGACCGTCTATCTGCGTCGGTGCAGTTTTCGATTGGTTTTGGTTGATGTTCTAGGTCGTGCCGTAAAAGGAGGCCGATGGACTTCTTCTGGATCATGGTGATCTGCATCATACAGAGTAGATGGATCAACAGGAATTGTCCACCCACGTTGGGTAAAACCATCTTTAGGCCACTCGAGGAGAAGTTACTGTAAATGCGTGGCCACGCTCGGAAAGAGATCTATGGTAGATTTTCAGGTCAGACAGTTACTCTCCCTATCGAGAAAACCACTCTAGATATTGTCAATCGCAAGTGCGACCTGGAAGACACCTTGCGTTGAGTGGGAGATGTGATAAAGAGACAAGAGAATCGGTGACGCACACTTGTGTCAGACAAGTGGGAGATTGTTGGAGTAGGTGTCCTCCACAATAGTGCGCCACATAATAAATCTTATTAAGGAATATAATTGGGATATTTATTGACTATATATATGATTAGTCAGTTGATTAACGTAAATCAATAACGGTTGGCTGACTAGAGTTTGACGTTATTGTCGTTTGACGGCGGTGATCAACTGATCCCTTTCGGTCACACCTAAAGGATGAAATCCAAATAGTAACTAATTATTTGTATACGATACAGTTAATTAGTACATTACATATATTCGATATGTACGAGAGTTAATTGTTAGAAATTGAGTTAAGAACTCAAATTCGATTAAACTTATTTTTCAATTATGCGATAATTGACTAATAAATTTATATCTTATTTTAATACGATTAAATAAGATTTAACTTAGTAATTAATCGTTAAATTACTAAATTAGTTGAGGTTTTGAGATAGAGGTAATTAGTTAATTATATTTACAAGGAGTTGTAAAATAAATTAACTAAGCATTGTGGGACCCATTATATATTGATATAATGGTAAAATATTACTTAAAATGTTAAGTACATATTATTTATTTAATTGAGTCATATAATTGTTATATGATCAAATTAACACTTAATTATACAAGATAATTAACAATATGATCAATAAGTATTTGTGAGACAAATATCAAAAATCAAAATGGACCAAACTAGGCCATAATGGACCGGTTGGTATGTAGTTAGAAGGGTGATGATTTTGTTCTTGTTTTTACTATTTAGTTACTTATGAAAGTGACATTACAAGTAAGAATAATCATCATATATACTACAACACTCCACTCTAATGCATGTGACAAAAATTGAACAAAATAATAGTCCATATTTGGACTATATCATCCGGCCATTTTGGCTTCTTGATGCACAATTGTTGTTCATCATTTATCACTTCATTTTGTGCAATTTTGACTCTTCTCTCTAAAAACCTTCCTCTCACTAATAACTCTCATATACTAATATTTACTAAGTATTACTAGTGTAGTAATATAGTCATAATATTAGTAGTATATATCTATCTTATTATCTAGTTAATAATAAGGGTAGATTATTTGGGTTAATCTTGGTGCAACTTGAAGGAGGTCTTCTAGTTTGGAGATTTCATGTGTTCATCCATATTTATAGCTCAAGAACAACAAGAAGGAGTTCTTGTTGTGCCCATATAATTTCCATATCAATGTGAGGAATTTTCTTCTTTTATATAAATGTCTTTATATTTGCATGCATGTTACATAGATCATTATAAACTAAATTAAAAAGTAATTTAGTAAATAATTAGAGGAGTCTAATTAAGGTCTATGGACTTTCAAGTTGTGCGTTTACAGCTTCATACATGCGACCGTTTTCTCTGTAAATGTCATCACCCTTAAGGTACATGAGTTGCTTCTCCAGATACTGGAGTCGTTTTTCAGCTTCAGTAGGGACTGGCTTAGGATCGACTTCATGTTGTCCCATGGATGGTGGTGGAAGGTTGTCATGCACACTACTATCATGCATGTCGGGATGAGGAAGCCTAGTTTCCACGGCGACGATTCGGTTTGTGATGGCGTCGAGACGTGCATGAGCTTGATCTTGGCTGATTTGGAGACGAAGGAGCGCTGCTAGGACTAGATCATTACCGTTACAATTCCGTCCTTGAACACTATCTCCTGACATCTTGGAAGAAGCTGAGGCAAGAGACCGACGACGAATAAAAACACGATCGACTATTTTGCACACTTACTCGAAAAGACTCGATTTGTGAAGTGGGAGTATGCCTGATATAGTGTCATTTCACCCCACATTTTCACCCCTTTTCATCTCGTTTTGTTTGCCTTTAACGCTCCCTAGGAGCGTTTCTACGTGTTTTACCTTCTTCTAGCATATTTCTTGCTTTTATCGTGTTTTTGTAGGTAAACCGTCAATTGAGGCGATTTCTACCTACTTTTGATCAACAAAGAAGAAGGTGAATCATTCGGAGGACCCACGACATACCTTGGGGGCCCCACATACCCTTGGGGGCCCTACTCGACGCGCCAAAGCCCTCCCGAGTCAAGGCAAGCGAAACCGAGAAGGAAACAACCAAGTCAAGCGAAGGAAGAAAGGGAATGAGCATCTCACGGTCGTGAAATGCATCTCACGGTCGTGAGATGCTTTACCAAAAAGAATGATTTTCGTGGATTTGGTTTCACGGCCGTGAAACTCATCTCACGGTCGTGAAACCTAAGTCACGGTCGTGAAATGAACTTCACGGTCGTGACTTGTCCGTGAAACTTGACCTTGCTCTGCCAATTCCTTCACGACCGTGACTTGGAGTTTCACGGTCGTGAGACGTGTTTCACGACCGTGAAACCCATTTCACGGTCGTGACTTGGCCAGTCCATGAAGCTTCTCGAGGCCCATCTTTCCTTCATTTTGTAAACCTATATATAGACCCTCTTATGTAATTAAAGGGCACGAAACCCTAGATCTGAAACTTTCATAGAATTAGTGTTTAATCTTGTATTAATCCTCCTTAATTAAGCAAATTAGTCGGTTAATTAGTGATTTCGACTTGGTTTCGTGTATGAACTTGAGTTATATGCAAAGATTTGTGACGAAATCTTGGTATTTATATCAAAGTTCTAATCTTTCTCCAAGTTGGTATAATTCCTCTACTTAATCTTGCCTTTAATTAAGTTTTCATTTCATTTCTTGTCATTTACTTATTGTTAATTAGAAAAATGTTTATTGTTGTTGATTTCATTTTGCAATCCTTAATTAGTGTTGAATTTCCTTTAAATATGAGTGAGTAGAAACCTTGCTAGGGTTATGTGGGGGATTATGGGTACTAGTATGATTTGATGTGTTCTTGTTGGGGTTAATAGTTGATTATTGTGTTATCTCCATGCTATGCTTATAACATGTTTGATGAAATGCCTACTCGAGTTTGCATGATTCTTTCGTTTGTTTCGAATACCATAAGATCGAAAGTCGTGGTTTTTCGTAGAACCGCTAGTTTGGCAAGTCGTATCTAGTGACGCGATAGCTAGTTAGAGTCGGTTTGAGGAGGAATTGTAAGAACGAAAGCCTCAATTCACCTTCCTAGATTAGATGACATTTCAACTATTAGACCCGACCCTTTCACTCGACTTTACTACCCATATGAACCCACTCACCCTAGTTTTCCCCCTTATTTGATAAGAATCCAATCTTTCTAGTTTTAGACTCCTTTTGTTGTTTTTATTTGCTTTTAATTGATGTTATTTAGTTTAGCCAACAAATCCAAACCCAAATTACTTTGTGACTTGCAAGAGACTCTAGTAGACTTTTAGATCACTTTTGAACACCAACCGTCCCTGAGATCGACATCCCTACTTCACAACTATTTTCACTGCATCACTGCCACTGTGTCAAGTGAGTTTTGAAATGACTAGATTTGAAATGTTTATTCCAGGCAACGGTAGTGTGGTTGTAGGAGTTTTGACTCGAAGTGGAGAAAAGATTTTGACTTTTGACTCGACATTTGGACATAATTTTGACTGACTTTGCGCTACTTTAGGCCACCTTTGAAAATGCTTTACAATTTAAAAGGATTCCGTTTTGAAAGAACTTTGTCATGATTTAAAAAAGGGTGATCACATATGGTTATAGATATGTAAACAGGCAGAGTAACGGTATGCTTAGTGCATTTAAAATGGATTTGGCTTAAAAAGAGTGGGTTGCCATACCAAGCCATCAAACCCAAGGTTGGTGGAGGGTCCCGTGCCAAACATGAGTAAGGTCGGTTCCCAGTCCATTTCCTCGAGTAGTGAAAGCCCTTGGTGCTATCATGAGTACACACCGCAGTATGATTGACGTCAATCGCTATCCATCCATAGATCCAAATAAGAACTTGTCTAGCCAAGACGATTGGTCGAAAGGGTTGGGTTAGGCCTTGGAAGGCTGAATAAAATCGAGTAATGAAAACGGACGACTGTCTCATATATACTATTCCTTAACCATGTTCAAGGTCCACCCTGGGTAATACGTGAGTGTATAATCCCCAGCGGAGTCGTCAAACTGTGATGCACGAGACCCGCGATCACGTGCCTCGGCGAGGAGGAGGCGCGGTGTTGCGTCATATTGAATACGCGTTTGTGAAGTCGCCAACAACTTTTGTGGGAAGTTGGAACCGTTCGAATACTTCATGCCATGTCATAACATAAAGCGGTGACATGAACACTAAAGAACTCGTCATCCTTAGCATTCTATGTCTAGAATGACTCTCGTGGATGCCAATGAACACGGGTGCTCACGGAGATCTAGAGTAAGGGGTGAGGGTACGTATTAGGAAGATCTTTTGATCAAACACCTAATCTCGTCCGCCTCGATAGCAACCTCTACTAATGGTTAAATAAACTCTTCTGTTATCGATGTGTTGTCGGTTATATGCATGCTATGCAACATTCAAGTTTTGATCCTAGCATGTAAGTTAAGACTAGTCGGTTGACATGTATTTTAGCATCCAATTATGTCAAAGTAGGGTTTAGATTCAATTGACATATGAAAAAGACGAGAATCATACAATGATTACAAGAGAGATTAAATAAAGTACAATGATTACAACGGATTCTGGATCTATGTCGGAAATATGTTTGAAAGATTTGAAGAAAACGAAATAATTAAGAGAATTAAATGAATCAGATTAACAATGATAATACGATTAATAGTCGATTAATTTAACGACTTAAACTACGTCGGAGCGAACTAAGAATTTCAGACACATAACACAGCCCAGAACAGGCGCATCAGGTGGTGCGTCCTTTGGAAGAGGCGCACCCTTTCGTGCGTCTGTTCTTGAGCTGGGTTCTGGCTATGAAGCCAGAATCGCGATTATTTAGTGTTCGTTTGTATGTTTACGGTTTATTATTGATCTACAAGTCGGATTGAAGTGTTTTAATAGATTTTAACTATACTAAAGGTGGATCAAAGGACTAGCTATGAACGAATCTAACCAAGACGACAAAACCCCACTAATATTGACTATTAGGGATCTAAGTCGAGAACTAGATAAATAAATATGAAGTGATGTTTAAAGGTAATTTATGAAAGACTAATAATAAAAACAAAGGTTTGAAAACGGTTTTAACATGAATCCGACATGTTTGACGAAACGAGGTAACTAAGTTGTCTTTTAGCGATAGCTCGACGCGATGTAATGAAAGTGCCCTCGAAAGAGAAAATTTATTGATTAAAGTTGATTAAATAGGTCGCGTTGGTCAAATTGGTAGGTCAATGCAAAACAAGACAGGTACACAGAAGGATCTGAACTTACGTGGTCGATTGATCAAGCACGTAGTTGTCAATAAGCTTAGAGCAAGGTATAGAATGGAAAGAGAGAAGAGAAGGGGCGGAACACTCACGTGCTTTGAAAGTGAGAGCGAACCTCTCCTTATATAGGGAGAAATCTGAAAAGTTTTGTAGTAATAAATCTAGAAAATATTCCGGAAACAGGAAAATAGAGCTAGGGAAGAGGTGCAACAGGCACTGCGACCCTTGGAAGAGGCACTGCACCTGCTGCGTTACTTCCTGAGCTGTCTCCTACCATAAACAAAAGATTTCCGCGTTTCTTTTTAGGAATTGCGGTAGATCTCGAATACTCTTCAATAAAATACAGATATATTTTATCAAAAAGGATAAATTTTGAAATATTAAAATATCTGGAACATTTTCGAGCGTTCATACTCGGTTGAAATACGGTTATCAGAAAATGAAGCGGTTTTTGACCCGGACTCCAAATAAACTCTAATGACTGTCAAAATGACCGTATCAGCGCGTAGATGACAACCAAAGGGTAGACACAGCTGTTTGAGCAATCACTTGACGACGAACTTATGAATTGTCATACAACGTTTCGATGTAACAAACATGCGGCCCAATCATCACTGGGTGGTTGGCGGAAGGTGTAGAAATGAAGTATCTACACACTATGCAAGACAAGACGACTCTAAACTCTAATCCTCCCGGTAGGACTACGATGATAATACGGTCCTAGTCTAAATTTGGCCAGACTAGACGTGCACACATCCAAGACTCGGTCGACATAACGGAAGCTGAGTACCCCAAATCCGGCAGTACGACCAACGGCAGAGGCGGAAAGAGAATAAGTATACCCCATCTCGGCAGTACGGCTAACGAGGAGGGTTTTCAACAATATCAAGAACTCATGCTCCGACAGTACGAACAACGGAGATAAGACATCAAAGTAAAGGTCAAGCGAGTACGCTACATGCAATGACACCACCTCGCAAGGATATAACATTTGACGGCTGGGTCGATCAATTCATTGCGGTCGCCTCCCAACAACGTCGTCATATCCCCACTAACAACAAGGGATGTACCTCTATCGCTCCGACTTAAAGTCTAACGAGTATAAGGGCACAATTGGGAAATGAGAGCTCAATATCATCCAACAAACAAGACTTAACGGACTACTCAAGATATACATGACTCCAATTAGCTAAACATCCAAAACCGTCACTAAATATGTGAATAAGGCATAATATAAATGTATCAATGATAAGCAAGACTCAATACATGTTACATAAGCATTAGACCATGTTTAAGAAGCATAATCAATAAGAAACGTAAAGCCCATCTCAAAACAACAAGTTTGGAAACCAACTAAAACATGTGTCAACTTTAAACGGTCATAACTAGAGTTCTAGACATGCAAATGCAGAAATTGGAAGAAGAGGTGATAGTTTATCTTCTTACGGTTCCAACGGTAGGTCAAACACCCCAAAAAGGCAGGTAACGAAAAAGATATGACCATTTTACGAAAAGGGTCGGTGTAGGAAAACTTCACCCGTCGGGTGAAATTTCACCTGCCAGCTCCCAGACCACTTTTAGGCCATTTCATACAACTCGGCCGGGTGAAATTTCACCCGTCGGCTACACACGAACCATGAACATGAATCTTCATACCTTTCCTTTGGAGTTTGAAGTTGAAGATTCTTTTGGTTTGAAGATGAATCTTCAAACTCCAAACTCAACATACAAGATCATAACACAAACAAGCAATGAACAAGGAATAAAGGCATTAGATTCATCATTTAAATCAACATAACAAACCCAACTTTAAGGCAATAATCTTAAGCCCATTTGTAATTATTAACATAATTCATCACAAAACATCATTTAATGCATCCTATAAGTATTAAACCTTTCCAATCAACATTAAAACCTCATGAGACCAACATATAATTTAATAAACACAAGTTTAAGCAAGATATGAGGGGTTTAATCTCAACACTACCAATTTTCACAAGTTTTAAGCATATGAGATGAATTCTAACAAGTAAATGAGTTGTAGCCACAATTTCATACTAGCAAAACATAAAGAAATCGCTTTTTATACAAAAATCTATCCTAAACACACATAAAATGTGACACCGAGTAACCCGTCTACGTTACCTTACTTCTTCACTCTTCGAGCTCTTCTTCGATAAGGAAATAATCTTTGTCCGGATCTTCTAGGTCTCCTCCTACAATAGAATTACAACCTTGAGATAAACTCAAATTTTAAGAAAAGATGGAAAAACGAAACTCTACAAGTAAGAGCCTTTCTTACCTTAAAAGAAATAGAAAGAGGAAAGGGGAAGAACGAAGCAAGAATCAAGGAAAAAGAGTGAGAAATGGGGAAGTTATGTGAGTTTTATAAGCTTTAAGCTTTATGAGAGAAAAAATGGAGGTTTAGGGTTCTTGTGAGGGAGATGAAATTGTGTTTGTTGCTGAAAAATAAGAGGTGATAGGTGGGTTTGGGGTTTATTTTCATGGGTGAAGGATAATAAAGGCTCATCATTCACCTAGGAACTTAATCCACTTGATTTTCCGAGTAGAACCTGAATATGGGCTCGGAATTGACGGAATAGACACGGATTTAGCCCAACAATTAAAATTCTAATCTAAGACTAAAATTAAGACTAGTTAATAATAATAAAATATTATTAAATTCTAATTACTAAAATTGCGAGTGTTAAACCATCGGTGTTATGCTTCCACCGCAAGTGCCCACCCTCGGACGTCGCCACCCCACATGCCCACTCATCAGTGTCCCTCTTAGCTACACCTCATCCCACAAAACCCCCAAACTCTAACCACCACTTCCTACCCAAGAAAACCCTCATCCACCATCGGAACTCTCTCCCCCACACTCAAAAACACCGTATTTGATGTTCTTGAGAAAGGGAAGTGATTTCGGTGGTGATGAAGTGTTTTCTATATGGTGAATATGCAATACCCAAAGAGATTAAGAGGAATGTTGTCCCACACTGGGAAAATAAAAAAAAATTATGAAATAATTATTTTATCAAGGTGACTTACAAAATTAAAAAGTTATTCGGATCAATATAAAACTTAATTTTAAATAACGTTTTCTACGACGGACTTTAAATATTTATGTCTATTATATTCCTTTAAATAATTATAATAAAAAACGTTTAATTTAATTAAAAAATATTTATTAAAAAAAAATTAGGTCCCTTTGTCCTGACTATGGAGAGACGTTGAGTCCCTTCGTCTCTCCATGGAGGGGATTTTGAATCACAGAATCCCTCCATGGGGGAACGATGGGACCCAACGTCCCGACTGTGGAGAGACGTCGAGTCCCTTCGCCCCCCATGGAGGGACTTGAATCTAAAAAAATCATGAGATCAATTATTTCGCATCAAATCATCTACAAACGAAAAATCAACAACAAACCCAAAACCGAATAGATGAAATCAACAACAAACAACAACATATCTAATTACTTGAACTAAATGTTTAAAAAAATTACTCACAACTTCAAAAATCAAAATATGAAAAACATAAAAAGTTTACATATTAAAAACAACAAATGTAATGTATAGAGGGACAACAATTACAACAACAATCTAATTAACATAAACTAAAATGCAATAGGAATCTAAGAAATTCAAAAAAATAAATTAAAAAAACATACCTTCTGGCGGCCGGCGGCAGTAAAGACGGTGGGGAGGCAGCGGCGACAAGTGGTGGCAACGACAGTGGCTATCGGCAGTGGGGGCAAGGAGGTGGGTGGAGGGAAATATGGGTGCTGGTTAGTTTTGGGAGAGAATTTGTGAAGAGAGAGCGAGAGAGTGCACCAAGGGTAGATCGTTTTTTTTATGAAAAACGTCGTTGATAAATGTCCTCGTAGAAGAATCGTAGAAGAAAGAGAGGGTTACCCCGTATGTTCAATCGCCTCTATTTTAGATGTTTGAACTTTGAAGTAACCAAATTTAATTACTCTAATTAATAAAATGAGTTTAAGTAGTTGACCTTGATGCTTAAGAAGACAAAAGCACCCCCGACTTTTTTTAATAACCTACGAGTATTATTTTTTCTCTAGTGATCGTAATTAGAGCTGGCAAGTCTGACCCGACCCGAGTGACCCGACCCGAAACCCGAGCAAAACCGACCCGACTCGACCCGAGAATACTGCAACCCGAAACCGACCCGACCCGACCCGATGACGACCCGAAAATCAGTGACCCGAACCCGACCCGACATTGACCCGACCCGATATTGACCCGATTAAATTGACGCTCTGACAATTATTAACCTTGATAATGATCAAAATGAAAGTGATTTATTGTTTAAATTGATATGTTTGACTTAATAATGAATTAATTAAACCAAATAATAATTTAAAACTAGATTTAATGGAAAAATATTGAAATATTGCGAAAAAATAACCGGACCCGATTACGACCCGATTCAAACCCGACCCGACCCGATGTATCATTTGACCCGAAAATGACCCGACCCGATAACGACCCGAACCCGACCCGACCCGGAAGGGTTGTCTGACCCGATACAACCCAAACCCGACCCGACCCGAATCCGACATGACCCGACCCGAACCCGACCCGACTGACCCGATTGCCACCCCTAATCGTAATACCAAAACAGTGTTTTAGTTCGTTAACCAAAAAATTAGTCAACTTTGAACTTCCAATGTATGTTCCTACATTAGCTTACGTGGGTCTCCAACCTCAGAACGCGCCTTCATGGAATTTACCTTTTCAACAAACAACTAGTAAATCAAATCAAATAAAATCAACAACATATAAACCCCCGATTTTCAATTTGAAATCTTAGCAACACAAAATAATTCTCCAAGAAAAAAAACAATTCTCCAAAAAATAAAAGTATGGAATTAGAAAAGGGGATGAAATTAGTGATACAACAATTGAAAGCTCTATTAACGAAGAATGCATTACTATCCTGGCGTCACAAAGGTGCAACAATACTACAATTATTCTCATCATTAATATTCATATTCTTGCTATTTTGTATACAAAGAGCAATAGAATCACAGTTCACAGATACAACCTATTACGACAACGTATTGGATCCAATTCCAGTAGTTTCGGCGTCAATTCCGGCGTGTGAACTTGGGGTATTCATCAAACAACCATGCTTTGACTTCGTATATAGTGGGACTTCTAATTCTAATGCTGCTGCTAATAATGTTGATACAATCGTTACTCGTATTAGGCACAACAATCCTGGCCGCCCCATTCCGGAATCTAAGGTTACTTTCCTATTTCCCTCTCACTTTATTTTTTATATTTTGGTTATTCTACATATTATCCCTGTGTTTTTCGAAATTTACATGATACCCCTGCTTTTTTTGAAATCTATATGATACCCCTAAACTTAATAAAAACATTTCGAAATACCCAAAATGCAATAATCGGCCTCTTTTAAATGTTTATATTATGTACTTTTTTGTTGATCTTTTGACAATAATTTGACATGTCATTAACATAAATATCGTTTAGTCAATCATAAACATATTTTCTTTCTAAATTTGAGTTGTTTTAAGACTTGATTTTTGTAGTTTGGGTATTTTATGTATATTTACTAAGTTTAGGGGTACTGATTTCGAAAAAAGAAGGGTACCATGTAGAATTCAAAAAAACACAGGATAACATGTAAAATTAAAAAAAACACAGGGTTATCATGTAAAAAAAACCAATATATAAAGTTTTTAAATGATCTAAGCTCGCTTGGTCAACAGAGCTCGAGCCTTTTCGGCTCAGCTCCGAAACTCGTTTATATTTTGTTTTTTAAAAATAATTTTTTTTAGTGTACACCATAATATTAATATCAAATTTATTATAAATATATACTCTCTCCTATTCTATTTATTTTTTCCACAAGGAATAAGGAAATCAATTTAGGGCACACAAATATATAACTCCACATGATTCAATATAGACCACCCCAATTAAAGCAATCCAAAAAAGAAAATAGGAAAGAAAATAGGGAAGAATAGATGGAATAGAAGAGAGTATTTTATTTTGATTTTAATATTTATAAGTTATAAGTATATGACAGATAATAAATTGTCAAATCAGTGTAAGAAGGTGACGCTCAACCTTTTTACAAATTCTCATTTCAGACAAGGCTATCTGTATGAAAGTTTCATATGGATCAAACCCCCTCACAATAAAGTAAGTGGACAAGTAAGGGGATAATCTCACTTGCCCCACTTGCTTTCTTGTGAGGCGCTTGAGCCGTTTAAAGCTTTTAGACGAATTGCTCCGTCTGAAACAAGACATGCAACCTTTTAGTTAAAAATAATTTTGGTATCGTTAAACATTGGCTGATGGCATTAGCCGAATACCTAAGCCACGAATTAATATAGTTATTAATTGCATTAGTTTTATACAATTTTATCATCATTTTTCATATTATTACCAATTTTAAAGGGTGATGCTCTTTCATGGACATGATTTACTCAATCATGGACATGTTTGACCTTAATACCCTTGACATTTCTTTACCCTCATTTTTTCCAATCCGAGAAACCCTCTCAAATTCCTCCCTCCAACTACAACCAACACCACAGACAACCACCAACCACCACCCTATCACACCGTCCTCTCCCCCTGCACTTCCGTTCCTATACTGGTCGGACCATCCCCTCCCATAATCGCTCAGGCCTACCTCCCCCGCACCACCCACCTCTCATCTCTCAGATTCACCACCCCTGAGCCGCTCAGACCCACCATCTTATCCTCCACTAGAAGCCTTTCAATTACAAACATCAAATGAGAAACGGGAAATCGACCGTCATTTTGGCTGGTTCATTATGATGATGATGATTAATACTCCGTATCTTACTTTAAAGTCAACTATATTTATAATTTTCTATAACTGCAAAACATAGTGTGGCCTGATTCATTATTGTCGGCCAAAATCAATTTTTGAGAATGATAGGTATCAAATTTTGTAAGTAAACGATTTTCATTAACACTACTTTCTATTAACCCTAATTTGATTAACCCTAAATCAATTAAATCTCCCTCATTTGAAATAATTGATGCATAGTTAATTAATTCGGTATCATTACTCGATCTACATGAGAATAATTGAGTAATTTAATTCAGATTTGATGAATCATGTTTGGGAGAGAGATAGAGAGAATCTAGTTATTTTGTTTTTTAGAAGAAGGGTAAGGTAGGGAAAAGTAATGGTAAAAAGTCCATGAATGAGTAATCTCTGTCCATGAAAGAGCAATTACGATTTTAAAAGGTTTTAATTAACTCCTTAAATACAATATAAAGGGGTCTTTTTTAATAAATAACCTCCTCAGCTCCTGTCACAGTTCCGTGCCCCATTCTACCCACCTAATATATTCTGTTCGTAAACATATAACGGAGTACGGACAACGGTCTAATATGACAACTGGTGGCTATTAAACAAAAGAGTAAATTAATAAAAACTCCCTTTTATAAACCACTTTTATAAAATAACTCCCTTTTGAAATTTTTTTAATAAATTACTACCATAAAATATTCTCAGGTCAAAAATTACACCCAAATTGACTTTAAGACAAAAATGGCTATTTTATGACCGGTATACCCTTCCTTTGTTTCCTACCCAAAACTCATATTTCTTTTTCCATTCCCTCTCTTTCTTTCTCCTACCTATACATCTGTCTCTCTCATCTCTCTCTCTCAATCTCATTTTCCCCCAAATAGTCGAAATTCGATTGTAGATGAAAGCTACTGAGTTCTTCATTATTATTTACTGTAAGTTTCTTCGCCTAATCTTATTTTCAGTGATTTAGTTTTTGTGTTTGAAACCCTAATTTTTTGTTTAATTAGTTGCGAATCATAGTTATTTGATTCATGTTTATGGGTTTAATTACCCTAATTGATGTGTTTTTTAAGAATGTTTCTGGGTTTCTATCCTTGTTGTTGATGTTTTGTTAAGTTCAATTTTGTGTTTGAAATCCATTTTTCCCCAATTTGTGGAGTTAGGAACCCTAATTACAATAGAAGTAAAAATTGAGATAGATATAGAAGAACATACCTTAATTGGGGAGGAAATGGGGAAATGATGAGGAGGAAAATTTATAAGTAAGGTGAAGAAATGGGGAAAATTTATAAGTAAGGTGAAAAAATGGGAAAAAATGGTATTTGAGGAAGAAGAAGGGTATTTTCGTCCAAAAATTAGACTTCAAAACTGAAAATTCAAATTATAACGGAAATGGAGACGGAATGGTCAATTTGGGTGTAATTTTTGACCTGAGAATATTTTATGGGAGTAATTTATTAAAAAGTTTTTAAAAGGGAGTTATTTTAGAAAAGTGGTTTATAAAAGGGAATTTTTATTAATTTACAAAATAATGTTTTGGGCTGAGAAAATATGTTTTTTCCTAGTAATGTTGGTCCATCTACTTTGCTCAACAGTTAACATTACGGTATTCTGTTTGACAGTTACATAAATTATTTTAAAAGATTTATGTATTGTTTATTTAAATTTATTTTTTGCGTTAAAATAAGTGCATTTGACCAAATGAGTCAAATGTCATTTATATAACAATTATAATTTTACTGCTATAAAAAAAAATGTTAGGTCTACAAGTAGATACGGTAAATAAGATCCAATATATATATTTGCACCAAAAAAAAAAGATGGCCCAATATATCCAGAAATTATCAATAGTGGCCACCTAGGTAGAACGGACACTTCTCCTAATTAGCCGTCCCGTGTCGGACACCGTGTCGGATACACGGACACCTATAAATAAGAACTGATAGGTTGAAAGACTAAAAGAGATTGATTAGAAGATGAGTTGGGTGGGAAATGAGAATAAATTATAGTCAAAGTCAAATTTTACCTTCAATTATTTACATTTAATATCAAATATCAATATAAAAAAAAATTCATACGTTATTTATAATTATAAAATATATATTTTATTAAATTTAAATGCCGTGTCTCGTGTCCTAAATTTCACGAGATGCCGTATCACGTGTCCGTGTCCGTGTCGTGTCCGTGTCCGTGTCCGTTTTCGTGCTACCTAGGTGGCCACCGGCAATGTCATGTTTTAGTTCTCCTCATTTTGTCGATGTAGGACACTGTGAGAAACCACATACTGAAAGCTTCTTATCACGTAGAAATAAGTACAATTTATTGATGTACATGTACCATTCTACCATATATCAAAGATAATTAAATTTACATAGAAATTATGTACATATTCTAGCTATCAGGTGGAGGGAGAAAATCAAATTTTTCATGTTGGAATTTTCATTTAAGCTTGAAAAAATTTGGCTACAACATTTGTCTTGTTAGTTGAAGTTCTTGGAAATTCACTAATATCAATGTTGAAGAAGTCCAACAAGCTATTCAAACACTGCTATATCGTAAAAACTTAAGCTAGTAGAGTTTCCTGGAAAGTGGAAACTCCCTCATTTTAGCAAAAATTCGTTAACAGACATAATCATCATGTGAAGTGGCTGTTGAGAATAGCCCGTCTCATGTGATTACTGAATACTTCATTTATATTGCCAAATACTTCATTTTGTTTGAGTTGCCTATACATGATTTTTTCTATCATTTTTTATTTATAATTTCATAACTTATGCTTAAAGGTTTTGAAATATTATTGATAATATCGTAATATAATTTTAGTTATATTAGATCTTCTTACTTTACTAGAAGGGTTTATGTTTTAAGTTAAAATCAATTCTAACATAAATGACACTTGAAATTATTTTTAACAGTAACACGTAATCACGAATGAAGTCTTTAAGTAAATAATTTTGAACTCATGGAAGATTACATAGTTATAATAATGTAAACAGTTAGAGGTTTGCCTACATTTTCACTAAAGGCCTAAATTAAGATTCGTAGTTTATTTTCGCGGTACGTTTTTTACTCATTTTTATACATTTTACACAATTTTTTCCATTTGCATACCTTCGCTTAGAAAAAGATCTAAAACAAATTCTTTCAATCTTACGAATACAACCTTAGATTTAATCAATTTTTTTCAATTATAAATGGAATTAGATGTTAACCCTATATTTGATTCATCAATTGTCAATTATTAATAACAAACTAACGTTTTTGTTTAATTTGGTATTTGAGGATTTTAGGGTTGCATAATGATTGTTTTGTGGTGGGTGGTTGTGGCCTAACGTCTGACGGTAGACGTTTCCTTTGAATTCATTGAATGATAAACTAATCTAGTGGTCAATTGGTTTACTTCAAATTGAGGATCTACTGCTAAATTAAGCACGGCAAATATGTGAGTATGCAAATTCAAATAACTGGCAATTGACCAATATCACGCAAACCCTAATTTTGTATGCAACAAATCAAACAACAAAATGTTTAATAACAATATTTATGCAATAGATTGGGGATGCCACTGATGATGGGTGAGAGAGGAAGTTAAAGGAGACTAGGGAAAACGATTAAAGAGGAATGAAAGGGAAAATGAAAGGGGTATTATGGTCAACACTGTACTATAATGAATAAAATATGTACTGCGAAAATCAGCACCCTTAAGATTTTATGACATTAATATTGTCTTATTGAATTAGATCTCTTAGATAAGATTTTAATGATGGTATATTATAATTGTCCCTTGACTTTAACTATAACTGGTTAAGTCCTGGACAATGGGATGTCGGATCAAATGCAATTCGATTAGCAAGAATCGTGAAATAATAGCATTTGAGGAAATTAGATCATGCTGAAGTTGTGTGATGTGTAATTTCTTATGCAGGTTAAGTCATTTAGTACAGAGGAAGAGGTTGATGAATGGCTTCTTACCAACCCAATGCACAGTCCAGGAGCACTGCATTTCAAAGAGCAAAATGGAACAATCAGCTATGGTATTCAAACTAACTCGACAGCAGTGTTTGTAAGAGGTCAAGTTGAAGACCCTACCTTCAAATTCCAACTCCCACTTCAGCTTTCTGCTGAACGCGAAATTGCTAGATTTCTGATCAAAGGTATTGCCTTGCTTATGTTGTGATCAGTTTATTTAGCAAGTCATTTTGTTTAAATTTCTTGGTGCTTTTATAACTAACGACTCTTTTGCTATTTGGACAATGGCCAGACCAAAATTTCAGCTGGACAGTCGGTTTGACAGAATTCGCGCACCCTCCAGCAGATCCCTTCTCAGCAATGAAGACCATTGGTCCAACCTTTTTCTTCGCAGTTGCTATGTTCGGTTTTGTATTCCAAATTAGTGCCTTGGTGACTGAGAAAGAGCTAAAACTTCGACAGGTTCTTCTCCCCTCTAATATAGGTTCAGTTATTTGGTATGTGTTACCAAAAATTTATTTTAATTTTTATTTTCTGTACCGAGAACCTTCAAATTTAGTGGGTAATATCCGTGAATAGTGGTGTTTATGACCAAGGCTTGATGAGAGGGCCTTATTGTCTCCATAATCTTTACACCCCGAAAAGCGTTAAGCTTGGACGTTTCCTTATTTCTGTTTAATCTTTTCAGGCAATGAGTATCATGGGTCTCTTTGATAGTGCATATTGGCTGTCATGGCTGGCTTGGGAAGGCCTTATCGTTGCCATCTCATCTGTTTTCATCATATTGTTCGGGATGATGTTTCAGTTTGATTTTTTCCTGCACAACAATTTTGCAATATTGTTACTTGTGTTCTTCCTTTTCCAGTTGAACATGGTCAGTTCCTTTTATTCATTATTTTCATGCTTTCTATATCGATTGCGAACTAAATTTGTTAAGTTTGTTCGTCAATTATTGTGCATAATAACTGTTAGAACTTGCAGCATCCACGAATATCTTATCTGATCTCCACTCTTGCCATGTATCTATTTCAGACAGCCTTTGCCTTTGCGCTATCAACCTTCATCAACCAGGCGTCTTCAGCCACAAACATAGGGTTCTATAACTTCATTGTAGGCTTGATCACTCAGGCAAGTTCCCGTGTGATAGTTTTAACGAAAAGTACACATTATGAGATAGTCTTAATTACATATGATACAAACCCTCTAACCATAGACAGATTAATTCAATTAAGAAGACATACTCACATAAGTGTTTGGGGAAGTCTCATATAGTATAAGATAATCTCATACAAGACTCTTTGGAAGAGAGAGAGGCATCACGTTTCATATCACTGACATTAATCCCACTTATGCAGGTTGTGACACAATTTGGATTTCCATACAGTGATAGGTTTTCTAAAGGGTACAGGATCATATGGTCGTTCTTCCCTCCAAATTTGCTGGCCAAAGCTTTACAGATGCTCACAGATGCGACTGCAACACATCAAGACCCCGGTATCAGCTGGAGTGGTAAGACCAAATGTTCTCCGAATGACGATGATTGTATAGTTACAATGGTATGAAAACAGTCTCCCCCTTTATCTGTTAGAAATGGACTTCATTGTTATCTAACTTTCTCTTTAACATATCATATTTTGAGTACTCCCATGTTCTGATATATCAATGATGCTTAAGTATTGTATCTGTAACTGCAGAATGACATTTTCATATGGTTTGTCGGATCATTCATTCTTTGGTTTGTTTTGGCTCTTTACTTGGACAACATAATCCCAAACCCGTTTGGTGTGAGAAAATCCGCATTTTACTTTTTGTACCCTGGTTATTGGATTGGCAAAGGAGGGAGTAAGGTTCAAGGTACCGGTTCTTATCTACCCCCTATAAATTCAGTCAATAAGCTCCACTATTCAAAATCCTTCTCAGAGAGAGAGAAAAACAGATGATGCTTATTGAACAAAAGGCAAAAATATGTCCTTATACATGTCTCTTGTAATTCTTTGTATTCCCTCCATCCCAATCATTTGTTTACCTTTTATAATTCTTTGTGAGGGGTATTTTGATCAAAGGTAAACAAATGATCTGAACGGAGGGGCTAGGGAGTATAGTTTTTCCTGAGTACGTATTCTTATGTGCATGTACTAGAGGGTAGCATCTGTACCTGCTTTCGCTCTTCACCGGAACTTGAGAATATCACTCCTGATGACGAGGATGTACTTGGAGAAGAGAATACTGTGAAACAACAAATGAGGGAGGGGGGTGTTGATCCAAATGTTGCTGTCCAATTACGCGGCCTTGCAAAGGTTTATCCTGGATCAACAACTCTGGGTTGCTGTAAATGCAAGAGGACTCCTGCTTATCATGCACTCAGGGTAAACAATGTAGTGATCTCAATGGTTAATAATTGCAATTATAAAACAAAACAAATCAAATCAAATCAAATAAAACATTGATGAGAGTGGAGATGACTATATTTTCTTAATTAGTTCCCCCTTTGTCTCATCAAGTACTTAACTTATTCTATTGTTTCCGTCCCGTCCAATGGTTTACATTACCTTTTTATGAATGTTTTCTGTGGTGAAGTGACCCCACCCGCATATCCCTCATATAGAAAGCCAACCCAAAAGCAAACTTAGGCTATCTGATGAGATGCAGGAAATATTGGTGATGATTCACTACCACAATTTTCTTACACCAGGCTCCTCAAGATAGGGTCCTAACTTTTGATTTCACACTTCTATGTGGTATTTTAACCTCAATAATGGAATGTTGTTTGTAGATAAATATAGGTAATCTCTATGGTCAATTATAATATTAGAAAACCTATGTTAAATAATTCGTTGTCAATCTTTTCAGGGTTTATGGGTCAACCTTGAAAAGGATCAACTATTTTGCCTATTGGGACCAAATGGTGCTGGAAAAACCACTGCAATTAATTGTTTGACAGGAATTTCACCGGCGAGTAGCGGAGATGGTAATCGTTTGCTTGGAATTTTGAGACTTTTTATCAACTTTGTACTGAATAATTTAAAAATTCTTACCATGGTACTTTTCTGCACAGCACTGATTTACGGAAATTCCATCCTTAGCTCTATAGGCATGACAAACATACGAAAGAGAATTGGCTTATGTCCACAGGTTTACATGCTGTCCCTTTTGGTATTGATTTTTTCGACAGTATGAGCGTGATGAAATCTGTTAAGTAACTCAACTGTCTGTTTTTCTTTTTTTCAATTTAGTTTGACATCCTGTGGGATGTATTGACTGGTCAAGAACACCTCAACCTCTTCGCGATGATAAAAGGTCTGCCTCAGGCTACGATTTCAACTGTAAGTGTCAAATTAACTTAACATCTCTTAGATATGACTAAATAAATATTCACTGCAACTGATAAAATGTGCAGAATTTTTTTTTTATCAAACGAAGTGGTTCATGTATATCTGTTCCTGCCAACTTCGTTTAAGTCCCTCACATGATAACTTCAAGTCTCTTATGAGACTTTCTTATAACATGAGTAATTTATTGTAGGACAAGGTACAGTTGCAATTAGATGGCCTCTTACAAATTACAATCATCAAATGAATTCAAAGTAAAAGCATCAATGTCAATTCGACAATAATAAAAAGGGTCACTAATTGAAGTTATTATTACAATATATGGGGCACTTTAATATATATGAGTAAAGTGATCTCATGTAAGGATTAGCATGAATCCATCTCATATAAGAGTTTGTGTTTTCATTTAGGTTACCCAGAATTCGTTGGCAGAGGTGAGGTTGACAAATGCTGCCAAAATGAGAGCTTCAAGTTACAGTGGTGGAATGAAACGGCGTTTAAGTGTGGCAATCGCACTTATTGGTGATCCTAAGCTGATAATTCTCGATGAACCAGTGAGTATCCTATAAAGTCCAAGCTTGTAGATAAAAAAAATAGTACTATGTTATTTTTAAACAGCTGTTATTTCTAACTGCAGACAACTGGGATGGATCCTATTAGCAGGAGACATGTATGGGACATAATAGAGAATGCAAAAAGAGGACGAGCCATCATTCTGACAACACACTCTATGGAAGAAGCGGATATATTGAGTGACCGAATTGGAATTATGGCTAAAGGCAGGCTTCGTTGTGTAGGAACGTCGATTAGATTAAAGTCACGCTTTGGAACTGGTTTCATAGCCAATATTAGTTTTGTGGGAAATCTTATTGGAACCCCTTATAGTGGAGATGCACCTGCCGATACTCATTCTCAGGAGGCTGTCAAGAGATTCTTTAAACAGGTGTGTATCATAAAAAGCAATTGATAATATCCTCGTAATTGGGCAGGCTTTTGACATTCTCGATCTCTTAACATTTTATTGTAGCATTTGGATGTGCTGCCAAAGGAGGAAAACAAATCATTCCTGACGTTTGTCATTCCTCATGAGAAAGAAGGGCTGCTAACGGTATAAATCTCATCAACGTCATTGATTAACTGATTCATTTGGACTGTGATGTAAATCAAATGATATTTCCAATGGAGCCTAAGTCTCACCGTTAGTTGAGTCTGGTATACAGCGGAATAAAACAAAATTGCTTACTAAATTGTCTGCACTTCTTAGATTATAAAATAGAAATGATCGATGCAATTTTCATCATGGGTTCTCTGGAAACAACATTGCTGTTACTTGTGTTGTTAATATGTATATGTTGCTCATACCTTTGAGATTATTCATTCACCAGAATTTCTTTGAAGAACTACAAGAAAAGGAAAGCGAATTTGGCATAGCTGACATCCAGCTTGGCCTAACTAGTCTTGAGGAAGTTTTCTTGAACATTGCAAAGCAGGCAGAGATGGAAAGCGCAGCCGCTGAGGGAAAATTGATCACCTTAAACCTAACTACGTCTGGAACATCCGTTGAGGTACGTACTTGAACATGGTAGAAATGTTTAATTAAGCGTACCTTAATAGCTAATTTACTTCTGCGCTTCACTCCATACTTGTGAATTGAGATCAGTTGCAATGTACCCAAAAAATCTTGCCATTCAGTAGTTCCGGACTATGATTGAATAAAGTAAATTGACTCATTGAGTACACTATTTTTTTTGCCGTGAAGCAGTCATTATATGCGTTTCTTGCATATGTCAACTAACTAAGCTGGTAAAGTCATAAGAGGTGGTGCTCATGTCTAGGTTTCATAACCCGTCTGCCTCAAAATCGCCCTTGTGGCTCTCATTACACCAAAAAAATAAACGCGACTCTTGACACGATTTTATAATGGTCATTTGGAAACAATTTCCAAGTCTAATGTCTCTATTGCTCTCAAGTCTTAACATAGTGGTAATATTTCATTCGTCTGAATCTGCGACATTGCTATTTACGGTAGTACTTAAGACATATTTTGTGTGTTTTAACTGTGTCTGATATGTGGACACCTTGAAGCCAAGTGTGAATAACATAGGTTAGCAAACAAAATCAGATTACACCGTAAATAACAAAAGGTTTGTGTTTTATATTTTGAGAGTCGGCTGACATGCTTTTGTTGATGTTGATCTATATTGCAGATACCCATTGGGGCTAGGTATGTAGGGATACCAGAAACAGAGAGTCCAGAAAATCCCAAAGGCATAATGGTAGAAGTATACTGGGAACAAGATGATTCTGGTGCTTTGTGCATTTCAGGTCACTCCCGCGAAGTTCCAGTTCCTCAAAATGTTGAGCTATCTACATCCGCATCCAATTCTTCTCGTCGAGACATGTTGGGCCGTAGGGATAAGCTTCATGGTCTGATTATTAACCCTGATCAGGTCCCCGAGTCTCTTTTCCAACGTTAAAACCTTCGATGTAGTATACCATAGTGAATTTTCTACAGAATTTTGTTATTTTTGCCGTGTACACAGGTATCTGTATTCTGTAAATTTATTCTTTCTCGAAATAAATAATTATTTGTTGGTGTCAACCATCTAATTTAATTAAGATTGGTTTGTTTCACTTGGGAGTTAGGACCCATTGCCATGGTAAATTTTGTCTAGGTAAAATGGTCATATATATTATGTTGGCTTAGTTATACTAGCAAACATATCAGCAAACACAAAGAAAACACATGAGCTGACTCAAAATTGTTACCGGTACCATCCGGTTTACATATCACCAAACACATCGTCGATTGCAAAATGAAAACTGTTGTAGTAGCGTTGCTAACATATTGATAATGAACACGTAAATGGTGTGTTACTTTTGCTATGCTTTCTTTATATCTTTTCTCACTTGTATTATAACAAAAATAAAGCGGTTCAACAATGATGTGAAGGTAAGCTCTGTCTTTGGTTCATAAATGGTGTTTGAGTGTATCTTTTGGACCGAGTTAAAAACAGTAAAACATTTCAGTTGTTGCTACCATGATCGTCTTCTGCGAATCATCTGATAAGTTATGAATATAGTTATACGGAAACAATAATGGAGTGGATTTTTGGGCGTGAATTTAGCGAGGTTATGAGCCGAGTAGAAATTATCCTCACAGTAGTGAAAACAGTGATATCAAACGACTGTGTCAAGTGAGTGAAACTGAAATACAGAATTTGATGATCTTAGTAGATATGAGATGTACCAACAGAAATGAGAAGCACGTTATGCTATGAGGTTAGTAAATTAACAAACATATTGACTATAGTTTGAAGGAAGACAATACTAAGATTGACCTTGATTCGATTCAATTCAATAATTGAGAGATAGAATAGAAAAATGTACTGTATTAAAGAGACTAAAACAAGGCAAATATGAAAACGCTGTAACCAAATGGAATCTGAATGTCAATAATATTTGAAAATCATATACTAAAACCTTGAATCGCACTGTATAATAATAAAATAATTATTATTATTATTGTCCGTTACTTAGTTGTCTGTCTGTGGGTGTGTGTTATACCATACTTATACTACCGGCGTTGTATCCGTAAGTGGAGCGGCGGATGTTATCCTTACGCTTCTTATATATTAAGGCGGCGACAGCGACAACGACCGCACCAAGGACCACTCCAATGGCAACTGCTGCTTTCTGACCCACGTTCATTCCTCCATTGTTTTCCTGTTTTGTCTCCTCGTGCTTCGCCACAACCACATCTGCCGCGTCTGACGGAGTACTTGAAGGAGATGGTGACGGAGTACTTGACGGAGATGGTGACGGAGTACTTGACGGAGATGGAGATGGTGACGGAGTTGAAGATGGTGAAGATGAAGATTGTGACGGAGACGGAGATGGAGATTTGAGCAGGGAATGTGAGGGAGAGGGAGAGGGAGAAGGAGATGAGTGAGTAGGGATAGACAAGTAGAAGAGTAAGAGCAAATGTGTGATGATTGTTGTTGATTTAGCCATTGTTATTAGTAGTAGTAGATCTGACTCCTTATAATGTTGTTGTTGTTGTTGTAATAGTAGTAGTAGTAGATCTGTAAAGTGTTTATATTTTTGATTCAAAAGTTAAGGGAGGGAGATGATGATGGTGTTGATAGTGTTGTTGAAGCAACAACCAAGTAAGGATGGTGTGTATGCGTTCTAAAGTAAGCACAGAAAATGGCAGCAAACCCAATTTTGTAGGCAGGTTTTAAGCCAAATTCAGGAATTCGCCGAATCGGGCGGATTTTGACTCTCTTCACTTCATTTGACGCAATTCACTACTTTAATCATATATACTCAATTCATTTAAGAAAAAATTGTGTTTTACCACCTATTATATTCCATTTTTTACAATTTACCACCTATTTAGTTCAACTTTACAAATAACCACCTAACTTTCTTATTTTTACCCACCACTTTTACGTTTTTTACATTGTAGTGACGATTTTGTATTATTTCCGACTCGATTTCATTATAACGAGTTTCGGACATCATCAATGACCAAAGTACCCCTACTATCACATACACTCACTCATTAATTCAATTAACATACGCTCCTTCATTCATTCACCTAAAATTTCCCCCTTTCTTCATGTAGCTCAATTAGAACCCTAGAAATCTGGGTTATCGTTCATCCAATTTCAGCTTACAACTGCCAAATATCATCACTGGGATTGTCAATTAATCAAGTAATCAAAATTTAAGGTAAGTTCACTCTTTCTCTGCTTCACGCTTCCCGTCGCACGTCACCGCCGTCCATCACCGATGCGACGTCTATTTCTCGCTCAACCATCTGCAGCCGCGAAACTAACACCTCCCCGTCTATCTCAGTCGTCCCCTGCTATGACGACCGCCTTTGACAACCAATGCAACCACCACAAATTAGAGGCGAAATTTTCTAAGTTTCTCAAGTCGATTTTGGGCGAAATTTTCTGGGCTAATATGAGCTCAGTTTGCTGCTAATTTAAGCTCTAGTTTTTCGTGCAAAGATGAATGAATCCACAAGGGCTCTCGTCGGTGCTCGTTTACTTGTGTACAAATTGATGAACAACACCATGAGAACTACAAATCCCTAATTGAACAACTAATTCAGGAAAAAAGAAAGGAGGCAAACCATGAAATTGCCCATAACTTGATAAAGAACACTAGTTATGCTATTGCAAAAGACATTCGATTTGGGTTTGAGGTTTTTGGGTGTTATGTTTTAATATGATGATAGGAGATGGATGTGTTATTTAAATAAGGGTACTTTGGTCATTGATGATCTTCGAAAGTCGTTATAATGAAATTGAGTCGAAAATAGTACAAAATCGTCACTACGATATAAAAAACGTAAAAGTGGTGGGTAAAAATAAGAAAGTTAGGTGGTTATTTGTAAAGTTGAACTAAATAGGTGGTAAATTGTAAAAAAATGGAATATAATAGGTGGTAAAACACAATTTTTCCTTCATTTAATTAATTTTATTAATTATTATACGTCGTTTTCATTGAAGACGGATATACGACGTCTTCAATGAGACTTATTGTAATAGGAGTATTAATTATTTTTTCACATTTCTTTAAATTACGCAAGTTGTCCTTTTTTTTTACGGTTAGAAAGATAGATAAATTACATAGTGACGACTATATTCGCTAAAGAATGAGACATCTTATTAATAGATCTAGGAATATAACAGACACTAAGACAGAGGAAGCTGCAAGCGACGTCCATAATATCATCAATAATACCCTTGTTCCGATAATCTAGATCCGCAAACTAAGAAATTGAGTAACGATCCTTAAACATTCCGTAAGAATTCTTAAATGAAGGATTCTAAGTATGATAACCCACTTCATAGCCGCAAGAATGGCAAGAGCTTCAGCTTGTTCCGAGAACATATTCCCTTGGCTCACCAAGTCCTTATGTCAGGCAAAGTCAGCAAAAATTGTAACACCCCCACTTTCCAAGGAGCCTTCAGCAAGACCTTCCTTGGTAAACAAGGGCGCCACCATCTCGGTTGCCCGAGAAAGTGAACATCATAAGACAATATTGAAACATACTTGTATAAATGTATTACATACTTTAGTCCTCATTACATAACCTTACAAACATAACTAAGTACAATCGACATGTCTCATGGACTCTAAACTCTGCAGCAGTAAACATGGTCATCGACTCATCGCATCCCATTTATCCCCAACTCATCACGAATATAGACTTGTAATGAATCTGCTCCTTATCTCCAAATGGATCATCACATGTTTCAACAACAAAGGGGTCAATAACGAATATGCCGACCAATGCACAAGACAGTCAAACTCACGATAGAGAAAGAGAAACCGGAGGGCCACCATAGTGGTTACCTCAGCAGCATCAGGTTACCATCCCTGACCTGCCAAAACCACCAATTGATTCCAAACCGCAGCACTGGACATTAAAATTCCATCTCACCGCAGTGAGACACGCAAAACATTAATGTGCACATCCCCCTCGCAGCGGGAGAACTACGAGGGGCAAACTCGGGGTGTGGCACGTCTCCCGACGGACCACTAGAATAGTAACCAAGTAACCACTCCAAACTCCAATCCCAACTCTATCATCATCATCATTCAATCAAATACATTATCACAACAACATCTTATCACAAAGATTAGCATACACAATTACTGAGTAGGGAAACCCTACCTTTAGCGTTCTTGCACATTGTAACAACCCGAAAAGTACCCAATTTTTCTAGTGAAAATATTTACTAACACTTTTCAGTAGAACTTAAGTTTTTAAAAATAGAATTTATTGTTTCGAGTCGTATTTTGAAATTCCGCGTTCGTATTTGGAATTTCTGAGAGATTTCATGAAAAGACCGTTTTCAGTCATCTTTGACTTTTCTTGACTTTTAAGTCGTCTTTAACTTTTTCTTGACTTTTTAAAAGTCGTCATTGACTTTTCTTGACTTTTAAGTCGTCATTTAATTTTCTTGACTTTTAAGTCGTCATTTACTTTTCTTGACTTTTAAGTCATCATTGACTTTTCTTGACTTTTTAGTCAATTTTGACTTTCGTTGACTTTTCCCGACTCGCCTCGTAATTTTAAAGATCGAAATTATATTTGAAAAATAATAAATTTAATTTATTTTTATTATGATTTATTTGAATTTATGATAATTTAATATAATTATTTTGAATTTATTCGGAATTAAAGAATAACTTTTACAATTTAATTCCGAACGTCATTTAACTATTCCCGGGTCAACTTAAGTCCCGAAACCCGACTTTGACATGAGTCACACGCCCCATGTCATTTTTTTTCCACTCATATTAGATCTTTTAATTAATATGATTAAACTAATAAAAATATCTAAGATATTTGTAACTTTATCGGTCTGTCAACTTAAATTCCGCAATCGCTTAAAAACAGACCCGATTTCTCTTTCTCAGTCTCTTTCTCCTCTCTTAAGATTGATATTTTCGGTCTTTTTTACTCACTAAACAACTTTTCATTTCCAACAAATCAATTAAGATCAAATTAATCGTTATTCATAGTTAGTGAACGTTATTAGTAGTTATTCATTCGTTTTTTTCTTTTTTTTTTTTTTTTTTTTATCTCCTGATAACCATCTGTTTTTGTTTTGTCGTTATTGAGCAAAAATCCTACATAAAACCTTCCATTATTATTCAAATCCATCCTAACTTATATTTCTAGAATCTCCTCCTCGCTCTCCATCTTCAAGTACGGTTTATTTTCAATTCCGACAAAATCGTTTTCAACACTTTAATTTGGAAAATCAAGTTTTAATTCTAATAATATTATTCTTGTCATTTCTTATAGGGGAAGATTTTGAAGACGAGTTTGGTGACTCGTATATTTTAGGAGAAGACTAGAAGACGGGTTTCTTATTTTCCTAGTTCTTATTATTTTGGTGCTACTTGATTTTAGCTAGCTAAGGTAACGATTCCGAGTTACTCGACGAAAAATGTTACATATCTTTAGTTGTTGTTTATGATTTACGGTTTTTAATTAGGAACATGATAAGTAATCATTTTTATCATGTTGTATGAATTTATAAACATGTTGGTGTCCTTGACATATTTTTATGATTTCTTCATAATCATGATTTTAATATGCATGATTGTTGAATTGGATGTTAAAAATGGATGTTGTTAATTAAAAACATGTTAGAATTAATTTGGAATGGAGGTTGTTTGAACCGTGGAATTTGGCCGGAAAAACTAGCCCAAACCGGCCGGTTCAGGCCCGGTTCAGGCCGGTCCTGGTCCGGTCTGGATTGGTCCGGGTTTTGGTCTTTGGGTTGTGTCGATGTTTGATTGTTTGGTTATTGTTTTGACGGGTTTTAATTATGTTAAAGCATGCGAGAAATATTAGGAAACGGTTTTAGTAAAGTCTTTAAAACAGCCCAAACAGGCCCAAACCAGCCGTGGGGCCCAGTCCAGGCCCGTGTCAAGTCGGCCCAAATCAGCCCGTGGGTCCCCTTCCTTAGACTTGTGACGGTTTTTGAGTTATTGTTATTTCATCGCGTTTTGTAATAATTAGCAAGTGAGAAATAGTAATAAGTAAAATATTTAATTAAAAGGTTTTTCATTAAATTATTATTTCTCACATGTTAGAAATTATAATACGAGATGGTAGTTTAAATTGATATCCTTTAAGTAAAGCGGGTGGTGGTATGATTTAATAATTCACATGTTAGAAATAGAATGAAATAACATGAATTGAATATGATGATTCTTATGTTCAAGCCTCGAGGGCTAAGACTCTGTTTCTAGCCGGTTTGACCAAACGGGTTTGGTCAAACTAAGATCTAGTCAGCCCAGTTTTGACTGATGACCCGTCGCGGGACTCGGGTCGAGGATTTGTCTTCAGGTAAGGTTTTATTTAAAGAATGAATGAATGAGCCTTAGTAGATATGAGGCGATATGATATTTGAATATGATTTATATGCAATTAGTCACATGATAGGATGTTTTTCCCGTGACTGTTTAATTATATGGTTGGTGTCGTGTTGCCTAAGTACCCATAGAGAATTATGAGTATATGGCGTCTTGACCATTCTAATTCTAAATGAGTATCTTGGACCATGACATTGATAGGCTATACTATCTTTA
>JAIUZE010007671.1:0-15958 GCA_022085475.1 Heliosperma pusillum | reverse complement strand
CTTTAAGAAAATCTTTTGATCACGACACTCGAACCTAGCATGATACATAGCTAACCAATCTATACCTAAAATAATATCAAACTCTCCTAGAGGAAACTTAAGGAGATTCGCGGGAAAGATAGAACCCGCAATAGATATAGGTACATTTGGATAAAGGGTTGAACAAAAGATAATATCTCCGGATGGTAAGGATATGGGAGTATCCTCACTAGATGTAGGCTTGATAGATAATTTACTAGCATAGGTCGATGACACAAAAGACATACAAGCACCGGTATCAAAAAGAATAAGACACGGTTGCTCTAGGATTGAGAACATACCCGTAATGATCTCAGGATGAGCATCGGCCTCAGCACGGCTCATGACAAAGATTGAACCCTTAGGTTTAGCAGGAGGAGGGGGCAATTTTCGATCGGGGCAATCGTCATAACGATGACCACCCTTTTGACAGAAGAAGCACACATAAGGTCGTTTGGTACAAGACACACCGGGATGGTATGGTTGTCTACAAATGTTACATTGACGACCTTGAGATGCATAAGGCCTATGAGCCACATTTGAAGTAGCTCTAGGAATAAAAGGAGCAGGATTCCTTGTATTGGCATTGGAAGAAGGATTAAACCTCCTCTTGTTAGCATAGGAATTAGAAGGAGACGGAATAAACGGTATCTTCCCAAAAGCATTCGGCCTAGGAGCATAAGAAGGAGAGGGATTATTCATTAAAGCTTCATCTCTAATAGCCTTCATTGAATTTTCAGCCCATAAGGCATCATCATAAAGATCTCCAAAGGAATTGGTATTCCTTCTCACTTTGCTTTGAAGGACGGCACTCAACTTGTTACGATAATAGAATGCGCGGTCTTCATCATCTCGGATAAGCCTCGGCGCAAAATGAGCGAGCTTATTAAACTCCGTAGTAAACTCTTGAGCTGATAAGTTGCCTTGCTTAAAATCGATGAACTCTTTAAGCCTTTGCTGTTTAAGCTCTTTAGGATAAAATCTACCCTCCACAAGAGCTTTAAAGCAAGCCCAGTTAAATTCCTCTTCAAGAACGGCAGTGGCACTTGTGATAGCCCACCAGTTGTCGGCTTCTCTCAGCAAGAAGTGCTTTGCAATCCTTACCTTGTCCTCTTCTCGGACTTGGTATAGATCGAACTGCTTTTCCATCTCACGGAACCAATCGGACAGCTCCGTAGGATTCGGTTCTCCACCATATGGTACGATCTTACTTCTAGCTATCTGTCCAGCTACCCACGCGTAGCCACCTTGATGGTTATCTTCCCTTCTAGGGGGAACTTGGTTGGCATTAGCTAGAGCGGCATCTTGCTGATTTTTCAGCACTTGAGTAAGAGCTTCCATCATAACGTTCTCAGCTAATCGTGGTCTAACCAAATTCATATGAACAAAAAACAAATTAAGTTACTCCTATCAATTAGCATAAACAAATAGACTACCAAGTAAAGTCCTTAACTTCTACCCAATCTCTCATTTATTATTTTAAGGTCAAGTAGTTTAAGTTAGGGTTCACGTGTGTGCGTCGAGAGCGATAAAGCTCTGATACCAACTGTGACAACCCTCGCGAATGCGGAAATATAAAACATACAAGCATGTGAATTACATAGCGGAAATAGGTAATTTTAAAAACTTTTATACATGCAAGTTATATAACACGAGGTGTGTCAAAATGTTACAAACTAAATACGGGAATACAACAAAGAGACGGGGTCTCTTAAAATGTTAGCAAAGAACAAGTGTTTAGCAAAACTAGCTAATATCGTCTAGAGGTGAAACTTCCAGGGACAACGCCCGCTAGCTCACACCCGAACCCAAAATAGTCAAAGCAAAAAGCCATCCAATGCAAGCAACCTGTTCATTCATGAAAAACATGAACGCCACAATCAGTGGGGAGTAACTACGGGTTCTCCCAGCCATATCACATTAAACGTACATATAAGGAAATACAAAAGTAAAATCATGCATATATAGATATACATGTGAGTTACAATAAGAATAGATAGGCAATCCAATATAAAATGATAAGATCATAAGGAAATCAAATCCGAAACCATCATATTATTCAAGACTCGGGGAAGACACTCTTAGGCAACCGAATACGCTCACTAGGGCTTGCATCTCACCGTTAGCGGTATAAGTTTGATAAGATTGAGACTCGACAAACAACCATGCCAAGTCATGCAATGACTATGAATAAATCCATCATGTTATCATCCATTCAAACAACCCAATACTTAGACGGTGCCCAATCATGCAATGACCATGAATAATATCATGAAATCACGCATTCAAAGACGACGACACAAAGACGACATTTCTCACGGTAAATGAAACGCACTAGCACCGTGTACATGGCAAGTATGATTAACAGGCATCCACGGGATAAGACATTTCCCTGAACTCATACACGATGCTACATTTCGTATATGTAGACTAATTTTCTCCTGGTAGCACGACGATAATAATACGGTCCTAGTCTAAACCTGGCCAGGATCTCGGAATCACGTTTTCCGATTCGACATGCGATAACGTTTCGCATCCAAGACTCGGTCTTACAATATATATGCCGAGTACCCCAAATTCGGTAGATCAATTCACGAAAGAGGCGGAAAAGAGCTCAAGCCTCATAACAAGCGGTAAGCTACATGCAAATAACACCACCTCGCAAGTACACAACATTTGACGGCCGGGTCGATTAACGCATAGCGTTCAACTCCCAACAACGTCGTCGTATGCCCACTAACACATGCATTTAAGCAGTAGGATACCTCTCCGTTCCGACATTCCAGCCTTACGAACGGGAAGGTAGCCAAGGGAATGAGAGTACAAAGCACAAGACAAAATAGTGCTCAAACCGTATCATTTGTAAAAACCGACTCAAAGTGGGACATAGCAAAAATCGTCACAAAACATGTGATACAAGCGAATGAAATATCATATATCCAAAACATGAATATTATAAGTCACTACGTAAAATTATACGATAAACGGATCATGCGAACTCTTATAAATTACGAGTTTTTGAAATTTTATGAAAAACATACAGCCGTGTTCCAGGCCGGTCAGAAGGGAGGCGGCCGGTGGGGCGGCTCAGAGCACAAGGCAAAAACCAAAAATCATAGAAAACAGAGAAATGTGTTCCAGGCCGGTTGATGGACCGGCGGCCGGTGGCCGGCTCAGAACACCTCTATACAAAAATTCCAAGTTTTCCAAAGATGTTACTGATGTGTTCCCTGCCGGTGGGCAGACCGGCGGCCGGTCGACCGGCAGGGAGCACCTCTTCACCAGTGAGCTTCCTTTACTTATCCAATTCATTTCAATTCTCAAATATACTTCTAATAATCATCAACAATCAATATAAATCCTCAACATTCATCATATAACAACATTCATTAATCATACCATGATTCCTAAGCTTCTAATCGTATTCTAAATACGATTTCTAGCATATAAAGCATGTAAAACACGTAAATGATATCGAGTAACCCTTCACCGTTACCTTAAAGCGTCTTTCACTATCGTCAAGCTCCTCTTCAATAAGGTAATAGTCTTTGTCGGGATCTTGGAGGTCACCACAATAAAGATCATAAAAGATGAATAAAATTCATCTTGAGAAAGACGGAAAGTTTGAAAAGCGAGAAAGACGATGATTTTAATATCAATACGGATAGAGGAAGGTAAGGGGAGAAGAATGAGACGAACTTACGTGAATTCTAGCAAGTAACGAAAGAGCTAGGAGGATTCAAAGATCGAAAAAGCTATGGAGGCAAGGGTTTGGTTTCTTAAGGAAGAAGTAAACTTGATTTGTGTTTGAGTAAGGAATAGGTTAAGGGAGTGAGTGGAATATAAAGGAAAAAGTCAAGGAAAGTCAAACTCGCCTTAAGACGGGATTCTCATGGAATCTCGCGGAAATTCAAAATAGGAACTCGGAAATTCTAAATTTGACTCGGAAAATAAATTTTACGATTAAAACTATAATTCACTGAAAAGTAACCGTAAAATATTTTCACTATAAAAATAGGGTACATTTCCGGGTGTTACATCTCCCACACCTTACCACCCAAATAAGTCTATGACATTGGGAATCGCCGTGGGAGCATAGCGGCGAGCAAGACCGTCTTGTTATAGAGGATGGCTAGTCCTATCAAGTAAGTATCACTGTCATAGTTTGTTATTGACACTAGTAACCATAGTTGTGATAAACGTTGTATTGTTGTTTGTATAGATTGGACTGAGGAATTGTATGCTTGTACGTGTGTGTGTATATGTCACCGGATGATGGCTAGTTGTAGAAACGCTAAAGGTAGCGTTTCCATACTCGTTACATTTGTATGTTGTTCAATGTGTTGAGATGTGTAATTGTTGATTGTTGTTGATCTTAGTTGTTGGTGACTGTGACTATTGTTGATGGTGATTATGATGGTGGCATTGGATTTGGTGGTGTGATGTTACTGTTACTACTTTAGTGCTCCGACGCGAGACGGGCCACACTCCGAGTTTGCCTCTCGTGGCTCTCCCGCTACGACGGGGATGTGCACATTAATGTTTCGGGACTCTCGCTGCGGTGAGAGGGACTTTTGATGTCCAGTGTTGCAATCTGACATCAATAGGTGGTTATTGCAGGTCAAGTCTACATCCACATGCTGCTGGGGTTGCCGCTGCGGTGGTAGCCCAGTTGTTGATACTTGATGGTGGTGCTTGATCTGTACATTTTTATTATCTTGCATTTGTACTGACCCCTTGTTGTTGTAAACTGTGATGATCCATTGGGGAATGGGGAGCAGGTTGTTCTATATGTTATTTTCATGATGATTTAGGGATAGCTGGGATACGATACGACGAGTCAGTGACCATGCTTACTTTTGCTAAGTCTAGTAACATAAGACGGGTCTGTTGTATTATGTATGATTCTAATTCTTGTAATAAAGACTATGTATAATGTATATATAATGTTTCGTTATTGTCGATTTGATGTACACTTCCTTGGGCAACCGAGATAGTAGCGCCCTTATTTGCTAAGGAAGGCCTTGCAAAAGGCTCCTTGGGAAGTGGGGGTGTTACGAACTGGTATCAGAGCGACTATTTTGGAACCTAAAAACAATGAACCCAATTAATGTAGGTGTGTCTAATAAAATGAAACCCATGTAAGTGTATTAGGGGCCCCCTTTGTTGATTTTGGGTGAGAAGGCACCCTCATTCCGAGATTTCGGCCCTAACATGCATAAGTCAGAAACGCCGCTAATGGGTATACGTAGGAAGCTGTAGTGAAGTGTCTATATGGTGTATTTGATGTTTCGGCATGTGTGAACTTCTGGATCATGGATGCAATTGTATGTGAGACGAGATGTGTGTGAGAATAATTGCGCTAGTGTGTAATCGTGATTGTGAGATGACCTTGTGGAAAATTTGTATGACATACTCTCTGAGGAGGAGTACGATTATTGAATTCTTGTGTGTAATAAGGGTGTGATGTGAAGGTAACGGGATGAATTGTGGTTAAATTTAATGGTATTGCTAATAGTAATGTTGTGCTTGAATATACATGTGATACCAACTGTGATTGTACTGTGCAAGAAATTTGTATAGTAGTAACTAGTGAGATAGTAACTAACTCGTAACGAGCTTGAGAGTATCATCCTGGACTCCGAAGGACATTATTGATGTTGCAGGGACGATAATTAAAGCGTAACTTAAATCCTTGTTTTTTTAATGTTAAGGTTGTAATACCCATAAAATTCGTCAATAAAATAAAAAGGAAATTTAAAAATAATAATAATAAAGTATCAATAAGAGATAAAATGAAAAATTTGGTAACAATACAATTACCGCTAGTCGCTTAATTTAATAATAAATATCATCGTCAAACATTAAGAATAAATAATAATAAAATGCATTCCTTAAATTAATTCACCCATGACAAACTAAGAAAAGAACATATACACAATACTTGTGTCGATAATTGGTAAAATCATATTGCATTTGGAAGTTGTATAAAACACCGTCTCGCGTATCATTTTCCGCTCTGCGCAAACCCGACTCAACACCACCTACAACAAAATCCTAGCAGCCATGATGATCCCTAAGATCCTATGTCATGCCTAGAGAAATTGGTCCAATGAGAAAAAAAAAAAGACACCCCTCTTCCCCATGTGTGCCACCACCCTACACCCCTACTCCCCCTCTTCCCAACACCCTTCTTTTTATTCTTCCCATAACCACTCCTATTTATTCATAATTCAACCTTCCCATCAGATTTTCATTCAAAATAAAACAACAATAAAAAAGATATAGAGAGAGGGAGAGCAAGGAAGAAACCAAGAGAAGGAGAAGGAGAAGAAGAAAGCTAGGAGGATGATCTTGCCTAAACACCAAGTTCTTCACCTTGTGTGCTGTGTTAGGCGCCGTGTATTGCATGACTCGACCGAGTGGAGCAGGGGACTCGAGCAAGTACTGGGGACTCGACCAAGTACCCTTGTCACTTGATCGAGTGTTGGGGTCTGATGTGATTATAAAGTGCTGTATTTTGTGACTCGACCGAGTATACTGTGTACTCGACCGAGTGTGTCGTACTCGACCGAGTAGTGTGTGTACTCGACCGAGTCTCTCGTATTCGTCATTGTTTGTTGTAATAGACCGAGTGGCTTTGCAACAGTGGGTGAATTGTGAACTTGTTTATCGATGTACTACTGTGTTAAGTTCATTACTTAATTGCCCTTATTTTAAATATGTGGAGGAGTCGTCATCATATTGGGTTGTAGTGTATCATTGTTATGTGTGTCAAATATATTGATCTTAGTGAATGAGTTTGACATTTTCTATAAGGTGAATATTGTTCGATATGATTGTATGGTTTCCATTAGAGGTACATGTGGTCGTTTATGATTAAGTTAGATAGACTGATGAGCCTTGTGAGAAAGAGAGAATCAGTTTTGTGATATGTGATGTGCAAGAATGTTGTGAGTTGAGTAAAAGATAGAGGTGTGCATGTGTATATGGTCAAATAATAATATGAGAATGGTAATGTATTAATTGAGGATTTAGAATAAAGGCCTGACTGGTTACAAATGGGAATATGAGTAGAATATATAGGGAAATGAAAGTGTGTAATTTGAGTAAGGATATATGCTATGAGGAGCGATATAGAGGAATGTAATGAGGATGGTACCTAGAGAGATAAGTCCGCTTGATGTCTAATTGAGACTTGGATGTGATTGTTTTGCTAGACATTCGTATTGCTAAGGAGAGATTATGGCGATGACATACTTTGGGAAGTATGATATAAAGTAAGCATTGTAGTGAGGTATGTTCAGGATAAATAATAATAATATATGATGTACGCGTTTCGCTGTTTGTTTGGGTGTATTAGTAGCAAATGAAGGAAAATAGTGTGATAAAGGGAATTATTATTGCGTATGATCAGAAGATTGTGGCGACGTGTTGTTGAGTTGGGGATCTTAAGGTAATAAGAATGTAGTCACATTATTGAGGTACTAGATCGGGAGAATAAATCTTTGGGGGTGTTACAAAGTGGTATCAGAGGAACATATTTTTAGGGTAAGTGTTGAGGATGCGGAGGACATAGTTTGGTAAGAAAGAGTTAATAAAAGGTGGAATTGTTTTCGAAAGTGATTTTAGTGATAAAATATTATGATGTATATATTAGTAGCTGACCTTTTGTGGGAAATTGTCGGGTAGTAATCAAAGAGAGAGGGTGAAAATATTTGGTGGGATCGTTTATGACCTCAGAAGTACTGTAAGAGTGATTGGTGTGAGGTGTATGCGCAATTGGTGGTATATTGATCGAATATCGCTATCATAAGATTTGGTGGTTTAAAATTTTAGGTAAGAGTAATTAAGAGACAAGAGTTTTAAATGAGAATCTTTCATGAGGATGTAGGATTAAAAAAGGAGTGCGAGTTATTTAAGTTTCAAAGGGGAATGTGGGAGCTTTTTGTGTTTATATTGGTAGCTATCTTGAGATAGTGGTTTTAGTACCTTGTGGGTCATTTTGCAGGGAGAGATGCGTTGATGGAAGAGGAATTGTCAAGGTTGAGTTGAGGAAGTTCTGCGAAGGTTATAGTATCATTCGATAAATGTTATAGGTGTGTGTGGAGGTAGTTTCAAGTGTAAGGGTTTTGCGGTTTATCTTCGGGTTAGTAAGGGAATGTGAGGTGTCGAGGTGGTAGTTCCTAATTAATTAGTTGTGTCGTCTGATCTTACTTTTGTATCATTGGGTGGCGAGAGTGTGGATTGATGAGCAAAAGGAGAGTAATGTGTCCTAGTTGCGTGAATTTGAGGGTGATGTTTGGGGTATAATGAAATCTAGCTTTCTTGATGGTATTATCTATGTGTTTTATTAGCTTGTTACTCTTATGATGGATTAGTAGACTGTTGATTGCTGGAATATCTTGTGGAATATTTAGAAAGAATGGTGATTGGTGGATAAATTAAGGGAATTGTTGGTTAGTTGTACAGTTGAAGTATTATTATCGGCATAGATGTGGAGTCGTGGTCTTAGTTAAATTGTAATAATCGGCTTTGTTTATGTGAGATAATAAGACTAATTGGAGGGTGTTAGCATGGATGATGTAATAATATTAATGGTTTGGGTACGAGCAAACTTTGGGGACAAAATTCTTTTAAGGGACGTATAATTGTAGCATCGCATGTTGATAGCATAGGGAATGGCGATAGGTTGTAGTTATTAATGTTTGGTATGATGGTGAAAGTTATGGAATAGTGTGATGTGAAATGATATGTGATGTTGTGGTTACTTTGTAATGGATCAGGTGATAGGTTTTGTCGAGAGGTTGAGCTTGATATGTCTGGTATGTGTTGTTAATGGAGTTGGAATTCTTGTGTGTGTTAACGTTATCGTTAGGATGTTGGGATTTTTGTTACGACGTTTGTCGGTGTTAGCCGAATGTCTCGTAAAGGTATCTGAGTTTGGTAAGGGTGATGTATGTATTGTTGGAACTTTAGATTAAGTTATTGTATCGGATTGTGGCGGTTTTTGAGGGTACCTTTAGTATATGATGATGCTAGCGTTAGCTTGAATGCTTGGTCTCTCTTGTTTGTATTGAGGGTGTGAACTTCGAGGACGAAGTTGATTTTTAAGGAAGCATGTAAGACTTTTTCCTTATTATTGGCTTTATTTGTTGATGGAAACTTCGTATTGGTTGTGTTCCGACGTAATACGTTATTGGGAGAGTCCTTGTGCCGATGTGTTTTCTTGTGTTCTATTTCGGGTAAGATTATTAGTTATGACCTTCGTGGACGAAATTCATTCTCAAGGAGGGAAGACTGTAATATTCCGTATTCTGAGTACTTGGCACTCGGCCGAGTAGAGCTTAATCGACCGAGTGGATAGTGTACTCAGCCGAGTGGAGTGTATTCAACTGAGAAGATTGGTGTGTCATTTGAAATAGTGTTCTACTCTTGTGTACTCGGCCGAGTGAGTTAGGCACTCGAGTGAGTAAGTTTTACTCGACCGAGTACATGTTGTAATCGATCGAGTACGACGGGTTTCGAGGGTTAGTCGGACTGTTGATTAAGGATTAATAAGAGGAGTTAAGATTCAGAATCATAATTACGTTTCACAGCAAAACCTTATTTTCCTCTCAAAAACTCTTTCTAATTCCTCAAGAACATCCTTAATCGTTTCATGTCGGATCCGATCTCTCGCTACTTTGTTGATTGCATTGGTAAGTACCTCTATTGATGATTCAGATGTATTGTATTGAACCCTAATTGAATTGGGGGGAAAGGGGAAATTATTAATATTGATTATTTGATTCTTGTTTGTTTAGGAGAGGACTTCGTAGAGGAAAGATTTTGAGTACTCGTTGTTTATTGCGGAATTGTCAATAAGGTAGGGTTTCCCTACTTAGTATTGTGTATGTTAATCATTGTGATGAGATTGTTATTGTGATGTTGTGATTGTTGTTATTGAGGATGGTCACTATTGTGATGAGATTGTTATTATGATGTTGTGATGGTTGTTATTGAGGATGGTCAATATTGTGACGATGAAGGAGTTTAAGTTGTTGCGATGGTTACTATGTTTATTGGTTGGTGATTCCATTGGGAGACGGATCACACCCCGAGTTTTCCCCAATAGTTATCCCGCTACGTGGGGGATGCGCACATTATTGCTCCGGGTTTGTCTCGCTGCGGTGAGATGGAATTTCGACGCCTGTCGCTTCGGTCCAGGGTCAATTGCTGGTTTTGTAGAGCAGGGATGGTAACCTGAGTCTATTTAGGTGACCGCTGCGGTGGCCCTTTCCCTTGTACTTGTCTTGTACATTGGTCGATATATACGATTACTGACCCCATTAATGTTTTCCAAAACTGCTAGGATCCATTGGTGAATGATTTGCAGGTGATCAGTAGGTAATCCGTAGAGCTGCACTGGGATGAGGATGGGATCACTATCGAGTCATAGCTTCCGCTGAGTCTATTAGAGTTTAGACTTTACTTTAATTTATCGTCGTGTTAGCATATTGGATTGTTAGTCTAAACGGTATGCCGTCTAGTTTAGAATTATGTATTTCAGTTTAAACTATTGGATTTAATAAAGTATTGTTTCTTTATTGTGAGTTTTGATATATACTACCTCGGGCAACCGAGATGGTAACATCCTGAAGTACTAAGGTCGCCTTGTAATGCTCTTTGGTATTTGGGGTTGTTGGAACTCGACCGAGTACGTGAGGTACTCGAAAGAGTAAGGGTAACTCGACCGAGTGCCTAGGACACCCGACCGAGTGCCCGGTACGTAGGGACACAGTTCCCAATCAGACTCAGACACTCGACTAAATACCAACAACACACGACTGAGTAGCCTGTACTTGATCGAGTGCAACCGACACTCGACCGACTGCCCCAAATAAACCCGAATCCACTTTTGATTTCCGAAACCCTATAAATCTTAATCTTCTCTCTTATTTTGACACAACTCCAATTAAATCTCCTAAGAACTCCCTTCAACCTCCTTCCCATTCAAAGAAACTCTAGATTTGGTTGAAGATACTCCTCGGATCTTAATAATACTAATCTTGTATCTCATACCATCTACTCCTTCAAGGTAAACTTACATCCTTCTTAAATTTAGGCAAAGTTTGAGTAAGAATACTATTTAAACTAATAAATTTCTAGTGTACCTTCATGAATCTCCTCTATTTTGTTGATTAATATTAGGAATATGTGATAACCTTAATCAAGTAATAGGATGGTGCAAATTTATTCCCCAAAACCGTTATTTGTTTTACTCTATAAGCTAGAGTTTGAAGAAATCTAAATTTCATGTCAAAACTTATTTCATGAACTATCAATCTCAATTTTGGGCAAGGACTTCATCTTTTAAAGTTACTATTTTCAATTTTGGTGATAAAAAGCCCGTCGTAAACTGAGCATGTTGAGTTAAAAATCTGAAATTTCAAATATTCTTATTTATTATGAATTCGGAAAATTTGGTGGAATCGAATCTTGCAGATGCCGAGAACTGAAGGAGACACTAACAAGAGGACCCGCGCGGCCACTGCAAGAGAACGAGGAGAATCCAGTCGGGCTAATGACGTACTCTTAGTGCACGGAGTGCCCGAGTACCCAGAGGTAGTGTTTGGAAGCTTCAACAAGTGCAAAGCTTTTTGTGACTTGATGACCTATCCTTTGAAGCCTACAAGGTAAGTTAATCAGGAGGTGCTGAGAGCCATGGGCATAGAATAGGAGGTAAGCGACATCTTCGGGGCCTTGTGCATGAGGAGGTGGTATCAACTTCGAAAGAAGTCTTATGCTTTCTTAACTCTAGAATTTTTGAGCTCGTATGCTTACGATGTGGAATGCAAGAGAGTGAGCTTCCGGATGATGAATAGGGATTTTAACCTGACCTAAGACGAGGTGGCTGAACACCTAGGCTTGACCAAAGTCGATGCGTTTAGTGTGGAGACCATAGGATCAAGTTTGCGGGCTACCACCTACTTTCCCTTGTTTACCGGCCGACCCGTGTCCAATGTTAGCCATTTGTTGATTAATGATGTACAACTCCCGACCCTGCGACTCGTTCTGAGGATGTTAACGTGTTTACTTCATGGTAGGAACGATGTGAGTAAGCTTAACTCGAATGAAGTGTTGTTGTTTTTTGCCTACCTTAATCCTAGGTGGGAGGACTGATTTTATTTTAAAGCTCCCGCTATAGTATGTGCCAGTCTAGCCCAAACGACCTCACCGAGACACCGTCACCTCAGTTACAGTGCTATAGTGACCCACCTAGCTCGGAGATTGGCTTAATTTACTCTCACCGAGGACCTCCCTGCCTTGTTTAAGGGCATCCCTATCATAGACTTGGACTATCTTTTACATCGTAAGTGGCTAAGAGAGTTGGAGGGTGGAGTGCTAGCTAGGAGGGTTAAGGGGAGAATGTGGTTGACCTTACCTGTCGGGGATAACCTCTCTATGAGTGAACATCTGGCAGAGCTGGATGCCGATAGCGACGAACCGGTGAGCCCCCTCAGACCTACGTTATCCATGATAAGCTCTTAGTAGAGATGGAGGAGCCAGTCGTGACTACTCGTCGGAGGAGGGTTGTACCACCCCCATACACCAAGGTCCCTTACAAGAGCCTCTTAGCACATGAGAGTGCTACCATCTCGGTTGCCCGAGGTAGTAAATATCACAAAAAGAAATAAAGATACAACATTTATTTAATCAAATTTTAAATGTCAATACACAATCCCAAAACAGATGGCATAACATCTGACCATAATCAGACTCAACAACGATATCGTGTTAATAAATAAATAACATTGTTCAAACACAATGAAATGACTTCTAATTGTTCAAAACTCCAAACGACAAACGGAAGCTAGACGCAATACGTGATCCCATCCTCGATCCCACGCAATGCTAACGATTACCTGCGATCACCTGCTCACCATTCCCCAATGGATCACAACAGTTTTTTAAACAGTAGAAGAGTCAGTATTTGCATATACCTATTAACGTACAAGATAAGCACAAGACAAAGGAGAAACTGGAGGGCCACCGCAGCGGCTACCTCAGTAGACTCAGGTTACCATCCCTGCTCTACAAAACCACCTATTGACCCTGGACCGCAGCCACAGGTGTCGAACTTCCATCTCGACACAGCAAGATAACCCGGAATATAAATATGTGCACATCCCCCACGTAGTGGGATAACTACGGAGGCAAACTCGGGGCGTGATCCGTCTCCCAACGGAATCACCAAACCATAGTAACCATAATAATCATCGACAACAACTCCAAACCCCATCATTGTCACAACAGTGACCATCATCATCAATGATATATCAATAATTATAGTAACATATCAACAATCTCATGACATTAATTAGTAATACAAATAATGAGTAGGGAAACCCTACCTTATAGCAATTCCGTGTATAGCAAAGCAAAGCAATCAAAAGTGTTCCTCTACAAAGTCCACTCCTATACAATCCATAGTCATTAAATTAACATCACCATTTACTTTTCCCCCAATTAATTAGGGTAAACAACACAATACAACAATCACAATCAAGAATACTTACCCAAATCAATCAATCGACGAAGAAAAGGTTGGATCCGGCACAAGATGATTAAAGATTTATTGAGGAATTTGAGAGGATTTGAGATTTAGGGTTTGTGATTAAGATTTAAACTGATTTTAATAAAAACTAATACTCTTAATGGCCCCTTAATCATCCATCCGACTAAATCCGTAAAACCGTCGTACTCGGTCGAGTACAGCATGTACTCGGTCGAGTACGACTTACTCGGTCGAGTCCCGATATTACTCGGCCGTGTACACGAGATCAGAACACTGTTAAAGACATCAGCCAACTTAATTCGGTCGAGTAGCCTCTACTCGGCCGAGTACCATATGTACTCAGTCGAGTAAGCTCTACTCGGCAAAGCCTCCTATACACATAAATACGAAGTATTACAAGGGCGGCCTTACAAGTTAGAGAGGCTCGGACCGTGAGAAAAGAGGCTATGGAACAGATGCTGGTTAGTGAGTTGAAAGAGAGGATGTCAAATGCTCTAGTGATGACGAACCTTCAGGAGTTGGCTCACATCCGAAATATGGGACTAACTTGGCTCAGCCGGCATGGTGGAGGGGATTTGGCTATGATAGCGGTGTGTTTGAGTGATATGGGGTGAACCGTTCGGGCTGGGGAACTACTATTGGCCATTGGTATGGTTGTCTTGTCGGACTGTGGGGTGCCCGGTTTGGTACGCCATTTCCTGTAGGGGAAATGGGCACAGGCGCGTCGGGCCAGGGTGACGGAGAGTGATCAGGCCCGTCGCAAGCCCGATACAAAGATAAATTACCCAGACAAGGCTAATAACAAATTAATGTAATTAGAGAAGTAGGGGTCGATCCTCAGGGAGATGGTATTTCCTATGGATTGTGAATCGTTTCACAATTGAGTTTTGTCTAACAATTTTCTGGGTTTTGAGGTTTTGAATTCTAAACTAATAAAGAACATAAATAAGAGCAAACTAAAATGAAAGCAATAAAGCAAATGATGATTTAACAATAATGAGAAGCATCTAGGGAAATAGGTTCACACATGTAGATTGACATATTGATGAAATTGGATTTAGGATATGCAAATAAGTCATTGCGCGTTCGTAAGAATGGTGTGTTCATTACAATCATAGATCAGATGGTCTAGCAGGCTTTTTATGCGATTTACTAGGTCTTAATCCACTATGTCATGCTTTGTCTATTCAAATCTCGTATGTCTACCTTGGAAAGAATTCCATAATACTCAATGATTGTGATCAAGAATCGTCAACTATCGTTAAAGTCCAAACATGCATAGACACAATGTTTTAAAAGCACAATTTCTTTTATCCAATTATCATCTTTTAATCAATCTAACATGGCTACCCTACACCCTAGAAATGTGACTACTCACTCATGATTATGTTTATGTCTACGATGATATTAACAATGAAAGTTAAGATAGGCATATTTAGTTGATTTTAACAATAATTTAGACTCTCTATGTGGTGATAATAACGACACTATATGACAATCTGAGAAATGAAACTATGATTATGACAACATAAAAACGAATCTAAGTGATATGAATAGAGAATAACAATCAAATGGAAAACAATAAAGAACAATAAACAAAGGATAAATTAGGAATACCTAGATGACGATCAACAATGAAAGCGATAACGGCAATAGAAATCCTTCGCATAGAAATACCGTACCTTGAATTACAACTCTTGTACCCAACAAAGTAGACTACAAAGATTGAAATTCTTATTGAACTAGACTAAAGTTTTGATATGAAATGGACAGAAATAAACTAAGAACAAAAGACAAAAGTAGAAGATAATCTAAACTAGAAAGACTAAAGCTTAAGAGAAAACTAAAGATTATTCTAAAAAAGATATGTAAGAAGATTGTATGAGATATAAGATTAGATTGTCTTGATAGAGATGCTTTGAGAAGAGGGCTAGAGCATCTATTTATAGTATTAGGGTTTCGTGGAGAAGAGGTCGGGCATTAAACACATAGGACAAAATAAGGAAGAAGGAGTCGTCATGCTCGGATCAGCAAGGATACCCGATCGGGTACACACTTACCCGATCGGGTATGTGGTCTTCTAGATGCGGTTGACTAACGTTTCATCTTCCTTTGCTTGACTTGACTTCCAACATCCCCCTTGACCTCTACAATCGGGTTTGTTGATAGGATTTGATGTAAAGCGATGAATTCTTTCGCCCAATTGATTGATCTTCCGACAACTACGAAACCGTCTTTGCTTCTTCTCTCTCTTAAGTTAGTGAACCTTCTTGAAATGCCTTACACATGGTCAAGCTTTCTTCTTCGAATCGTCGGGTTCTAGGCAAATGCTCGGGAATATAGAAAAAGGGCGTAGAAACGTCACTTTTCCTACAAAAC
>JAIUZE010007669.1:0-56418 GCA_022085475.1 Heliosperma pusillum | reverse complement strand
GCTTAAGTGGTAGTATGATGCTTGAATTCATGCTTTATACTATGCACTTATGATCTTGTCATGTTAAGTTAGCATTGGTATCTTTAGGTAGTAGCCAAACTCATGCTTCAAGTATATGTTGTTCATCTTAGTAACATATTGTTATGCTTAATGTCATCCATTTGTGCTTAAAAGATAGCATGACAATGTTTTACTAAGGTCACTATACTTCAATTTGTGCTTAAAGCTTAGTATTCTAAACACTTATGCTATCCACTTATGTTTATGAATGAAGTGTTTTAATACTAATTATTTGTAGAAAATGGCACCTACACTAAGAAAATCAAAGAGGGCAAGAACCTCCACTCAAGGAGAGAGTAGTAGAGCACAAGAGGAAGATATTGAAATGCTTGATGCTAATGAACAACCCGAAAGTCAAGGGAATGCTATGCATGATCCTAGCTTCCCGGATGTAGAATTTAGCTCACATGAGCAATGGCAAAAATGGTGCGTTCTCAAAAGTAAAGGTATGAGGGCTACCAAGTTCCTCAATGTTTCTTCTTTAAGGCATATGAAACTTCTTGAGCATATTAAAGTGTTATTTAGGGGTCTAAGTATGACTGCTAGCATGAACTTTAGCTATGAGACTTACCCCCAATTAACTCTTGAATTTTTGAGCTCATTCGAGTTGCATCGGTCTAGAAATAGAAACACTATGCCTCAAGTTCGGTTTCGATTGTTTAATGATGATTATAGTATGAACTTGGAGAACTTTGCTAGTTATTTTGGTCTCACCACTGCAAACACTGTTATCTCACCTCCGGAAGGCTTTGATGTTAGCCTGCTTTGGAGTGCTATTTCGACTTACCCCGTCTCTCGTTGGGACCATGTCCCACACCAACATATCCATCATCCCGCCATTAGAATCTGGCAAAGATTCATGGGATGGACCTTTTTGGGTCCTGCTGAACCTCATTTGGTGAGACGAGTAGAGTTAGAAATGTTAGGAGGATTTTTTAATGTGGATGGTGATGAACCATGGTCTGTTAGTGTACCGTATCATTTTGCTGTTCAGTTGACCAAAGCTATTAATCCTAAGAACACAGCCATTATCTATGGAGGTCTTATTACTCACCTAGCTATGAGAGTTTGTGGCTTTAACCAAGCCACCACCGACCTTCAGGCATTGACTACACCTCCCACCGAGATGGGAAATGGGTTGGATTATGCTTATTTTGTTCAGCTCAACTGGTTTCGTGCTTCTCACCCCCATATGATTTGGAGGATTGCTGGCCGTGACTCGGTCAAGTTGACCGCCGAAGCAGAACAAATTCCATTTCTTCGGCAGCGTCCTCAACTTCAAGAGGGTGAGGCTATCTTACCTCGACCTACCTACTACCTTCCTGTTGGGGATATTACTCCCATTGACCCCCCTGTTCAGCTTAGATCCAGCCGCCCTGAGGTTGGATCATCCTCTCAATCGACTCATACTGCGGGCGATGTGACCACCATGTTTGAAGCTTTAACTTTGTCCGTCAATAGAATTCAGTCCGACCAACAGCTTGCTTTGCACCCCATATATGACCATTTTGCTAGGCAAGGTGTGATTAGACCCGAGGGCCCCCACCCGTCTTTTTATACTTCGCCCGAAGGGAGGTATGGTGCTGCTTATGGTGCAGGTGTGCCGCGAACCGGACCTGATTATTGTGGAACCGATTATGGCGTCGAGAGGTTTGGAGGGTATGAAGGTGATTTTCCTGATCACCAGGTGGAAGAGTATCAAACCTTTGGAGCCAGCAACCCAACCGGGATCTTTCCTTCTCGTGGTGGTTATCATTCTGCAGATGATACCCACTATGCAGATGCTTCTGGATCCGCACATGAGCCACCTCCTTCTGAGAGGAGAGGCTGTGGGTGGTGGCCTTTGTGATTTGATGATGAGCTCCCCTTGTTCATACTAGCTTGGGGGAGGCTAACCATTTTGTAAGAATTTTATTTCTTTTCTTTATTTTTCACATTTTTAGTTTTCTTTTTAAGCCCCTTTTCCCATTAGAATTTCATATCGTTTCTCTATGTGCTATTAGCCGTTTCTCGGTTTGTTTCTGTTATAATTGCATGCACATTGAGGACAATGTGAAGTTTTAGCTTGGGGGAGGATTTGCATTTAGGAACTGCATTTAGGATTGCATTTAGATTTTTAGTTTTCTTTTTAGTTTATTTTCTTTTAGTTTTCTTAGTTTATTTTCTTTTAGTTTTCTTAGTTTCTTTTTAGTTTAGTTTTCTTAGTTTCTTTTTAGTTTTTTATAAAAAAAAAAAAAAAACTAAAAAAAATCGAAAAATCAAAAAGAAGAAAAAGAAAAGATCATTTCCATCTTACATTTCTCATTTTATAGTTTTTATAAGCTGATGTTTCGTTTTATTATGAGGAATTATGCATTCATGGGGATGTCTTGTACACAGTAGGTAGGAAATTGCATTTGGACTTAATTAAGCTTGATCTTGACTTTGGCAAGCTACTCATATTGTAAGGTAGAGCCTTCAGTGGTCGGTACATCTGAACCCGATCTCAGTTTAGGAGTGAGTAGTTTTCTCCTTATAGTCTGTGTTACATCAAAACGCATAAGTATGGTTTTTATTCCATTTTCTATAAGTATTACTATCATTATCTACATTTTGAAGCCATTCAATCTCTTGTTCACATTTCACAAAAATACCCTACTTTTTAGCTACATTATAACTTTGCCTACCCTTGTCGAGCTAGTAACCGACTATATGTGTAGGGGTGTTCTATGCTTTTGCGGTGTTCTGATAATGCCACCATTTGATGCGATCTTGTCTCGGGATTTGATGTGAAAGAGAGAAAAAGAAAAAAAAAAAAAAGGAGCTTTGAAAAATGATGAGAAAAGAAAAATGAAAATGAAAAAGAAAAGCTCTCAAAAGAAAAAAAAGAAAAAGAAAAAGAAAAGAAGAAAAACGCTTCCATGAAATGAAAAGAAAGAAAATTATGGGAAGTCGTATCTTGATTCTAATGTTTAATACGCCAATATGCTGCTTTTGGCTTTGACTATTGTTGATGGGAATTGGTATGATTTGGATTGAATATCCACTACACATTTGGTTATTACTAGCTTGACTTTAAGCTCCACATGACCAATTTCATTTGTCCACTTTCTTACCCAAATTTCCCAAGCCTCTTCTTTACTTTACTAGTGCTTCTTACATTATAATTTGATCATGATTAGTTTTACTTAATGATTTTGGATTGTCTACCATACTAGACTGCGGGCACATTCTTATAAGTTGTAGATAGGTGAGTGTCACTTCAAATTTAACCCAATATTTCCTATTTTACAAAAAAAAATTGAGTGATGAGTGTACCGTGAGATTCCATTGTCAAAAAGATCATGCAAGAGCTGAAAAGGTCCGAAGAATATTTTCTATGCTGCGCCGTTATGTAAATCTCAACCATGTTTCGCATTTTTCTTTCGCCCTTGTTGTTGTGGGTTTATGATTCATCTACTTGTAAGAGCTTACTTTTTGAGATTTGTATGATAGATTGATCATCGTTAGCTACCCTTGTCCTAGTTATGATTGTTATATTTGCTTGAGGACAAGCAAGGGTTTAGCTTGGGGGAGTTTGATAAGTGATATTTTGTTCTGATTTATCCCCCATTTTAGCTCGATTTCTATACGATTTATGCACTTTGTTAAGTGATTAACGAGCTAATATTGCTATTCTAGTTGTTTTGCGTGTTTTGACTTGTTTTATAGGAAATGAAGCGGTTTTGCTATATTTTCCTACTTTATGGAGCAAAGACACTAGTATACGAGTTTTCAAGGAATTGATGATAGCCAGTTCACGATTTGATTACGATTCCGCTACATCCTTCCTCGAATGGACTCAATTTGGATTTTGGCTTTGAACTTTAAGAGGAAACCTCAACCCAAGTCAAGAGAAGATCAGCCCAAGCCCAATTCCGTAGTGCATTGACCAAAGACTAAGGCATAGGATTCCGTGCCTAAGATGAAAAGACGGAAAATCCAGATTACACAAAAACCCGATCGGATTGCCCAATACCCGATCGGGTATTTCTGCAAGAAGACGTTACTTGGCTCTTCTTCAATCCGAGCTTAAATGGGTGGTTTAATGCTTTGACTAGGGTACGAATTTGCACGAAGGATCAGCAGCCATGCAGCCTTATAAAAGCCAATGATCATCCAATCTTACAATAATCAACTTTTACAATAATCCAATTATCTACTATCATCATATACATTTTCATATCATCTTTAGCACATTTTCTTACAAGTTTTTATAGTTTTCTTAGTATTTCTCTAGTGTTTACTTAGCTTTTGTTTTTGGATATTTGTTCTTACTTTCACTCTTATATACTCATATTCCATATCGGTAATTCTCTAATCTTAATTTACTTATGCAAATTTAGTCATCATGAATTATAATCTCACTAGTATCATTTTCATAATATTGTTGTTATTAGGAAATCAATCTAAAATTAATCTAGTAAAAACCAAAGTATTGTTTAGCATGTCACCTTATAATTTACCTAATCAAATAATCCTAAAAATTGTTATTAGAATCATTGTTAATATAATCACCATAATCACTTTAGTATTTATATTTCATAGTTTAATTTCGTACATCTTTTTCTTGCTAATTTACTTAATCACATAATCATATAAATTAGATTAATTCTAATACTGTAAAATTATCATTGTGTAAATAAAATAAATAGAGTTGTAATATTTGAAATGATTTACGAGTCGAATGAATTAAAAGAAGAGTAGTTACCAATTGAACCATCTAAATTGTTTCTTCCTTTGGTCGTGTCAAATTCTATAACTTTGTTTAGTGGCCATAAGCAATTGTTTGTATTAGTCATTTCTATCTTTATAACGAGAGTTGGGATAGGAATTAGGACTATTAATAGGGGTTTAGTGACTTAACCATGCTGAAAGGACGTTAGGACCCACTAAAAGGTCGGTACGAATCAGGAAGGAATATACCGCTACAAGGCCTAGACAACCATAGTAATTCTAATATTGGTATCTATGAGACTTTTTATGAGTTTTACATGTATTTCTCTTTCACTATATCAACTTGATTTAATAGTTTATTTACCGTATTAGATAGTTTATTTAGTTGTTATCTAGTGAGTTTACTTTATCGTCTTTGTATTCTCATTCTTAGTTAGTTTACTTTAACGTCTTTTTATTTTATCGTTCTTAGATAGTTTACTTTATTATTATTGTCTTGTTTATTAGTTTAGTTAGTTAGACTTTCAATATTGTTTTTTAAATATCGTCTTTAGATAGAATTTAGTTGTTAATATTCAGATCAGAGGGTTTCCCCGATCGGGTACGTGACAACCCGATCGGGTAAGTCTTCTGTTCTTGGTTTTTTGTTTTGCAATATACATATTTGTCATTTACATATCGTCATTTATATGCTTGTCATTTTATTTTATGTTAATAGTTTAGACAAACAACTCAAGTGACTCGATTCTAAATGAAAACCAATCCATAGCAATTCATAAGTAACACGTACTCCCTGAGGATCGACACCCTACTTCCCTAATTACATTCCTTATGTTGTTAGCCTAAGTGCGGGTAATTATTTTTGTTCGGGACCACGACAGAACCGACCAGACATTTCAATGTGGTTTTTCATATGACTAATGGCCTTAGCCGGTAGACCGGCAGCCGGTCCACCTGACCGGCTGGCTCCTGCTGGATGTTCCTTGTGAATTTTGTTTCCGGTTTTCATTTATAATAGTTCCGATCGTTCGTTTATCGTATAATTTTACGTAGTGACTTATAATATTAATGTTTTGAATATATGATATTTCATTCGCTTGTATCACATGTTTTGTGACATTTTTTGGTATGTCCCACTGTGAGTCGATTTTTACAAATGATACGGTTTTAGCACTATTTTGTCTTGTGCTTTGTACTCTCATTCCCTTGGCTACCTCCACGTTCGTAAGGCTGGAATGTCGGACCGGGGAGGTATCCTACTACTTAATTGCATGTGTTAGTGGGCATATGACGACGTTGTTGGGAGACGAACGCTATGCGTTGATCGACCCGGCCGTCAAATGTTGTGTACTTGCGAGGATGTGTTATTTGCATGTAGCGTACGCTTGTTATGAGGATTGAGCTCTTTTCCGCCTCTTTCGTGAATTGCAAGTTCCTAATTGTTCTCTCTAGTTTCTAGTCTATATCCTACCAGAGTTGGGGTACTCCTTGGCTTCTTTGATTGACGCGAGTCTTGGATGCGAACGTTTATATTTATCTCATGTCGACCCGGAAAATGTGATTTCGGGATTCCTGGCCAGATTTAGACTAGACCGGGTATTTTATCGTCGTTCTAGCCGGAGGAAATTAGTCCACATATTACGAATGAATTGAATCGTGTATGGTTCATGAAATGTTCTATCTCGTGGATGCCTTTTAATCATACTTGCCATGTAGACGGTGCTAGTGCGTTTCATTTACCGTGAGAGATGTCGTCTTTGTGTCGTTGTCTTTGAATGCGTGATTTCATGATTGATTATTCATGGTCATTGCATGACTTGGCATCGTCAATGTATTGGTACGTCTGAATGGATGATAATATGATGGATTTATTGTGATCATCGCATGACTTGGCATGGTTTGTTCGTCGAGTCTCAATCTTATCAAACTTATACCGCTAACGGTGAGATGCAAGCCCTAGTGAGCGTATTCGGTTGCCTAAGAGTGTCTTTCCCGAGTCTTTGTATCACATGATGGATTCGGATTTGTATTCCATATGCTCTTATCATTAATATATCGAATTGCCTATCTATCCTTATCGTATTTCACATGTATATCTATATATGCATGCTTCTATTTTGTATTTCCTTCTATGTACGTTTAATGTTATATGGTTGGGAGAACCCGGAGTTACTCCCCACTGATTGTGGCGTTCATGTTTTTCATGGATGAACATGTTGCTTGCATGGATGGCTTTTTGCTATGATATTTTGGGTTCGGGTGTGAGCTAGCGGGCATTATCCCTGGAAGAGTCACCTCTAGTCGTTAATTAGCTAGTTTGCTAAACACTTTTACTTTGTTAACATTTTGAGAGACCTCGTCTCTTGGTTGTATTTCGTACTTAGTTTGTAATATTATGACACTCCTCGTATTTTCTATCTTGCATGTATAAAAATTTTTAAAATACCGTATTTCCGCAAACTAATTCACATGCTTGTAAAAACTTCATATTTCCGCATTCGCGAGGGTTGTCACAGTTGGTATCAGAGCTTTATCGTTCCCGACGCACACACGTGAACCCTAACTTAAACTACTTGACCTTAAAATAATAAATGAGAGTTGGGTAGAAGTTAAGGACTTTACTTAGTAGTCTATTTGTTTATGCTAATTGATAGGAGTAACTTAAATTGTTTTTGTTTCTTATGAAGATGGTTAGACCATGAATGGTAGAGAATGTCATGTTGGAAGCTCTTACTCAAGTGCTGAAAAATCAGCAAGATGCAGCTTTAGCTCATGCCAACCAAGTTCCCCCTCGAAGGGAAGATAACCATCAAGGTGGCTACGCATGGGTAGCTGGACAAATAGCAAGGAGTAAAATTGTACCATATGGTGGAGAACCGGACCCTACGGAGTTATCCGATTGGTTCCGTGAGATGGAGAAACAGTTCGATCTATACCAAGTCCGAGAAGAGGACAAGGTGAGGATCGCAAAGCACTTCCTTGTGAGGGAAGCTGACAACTGGTGGGCTATCACTAGTGCCACCGCTGTTCTTGAAGAGGACTTCAATTGGGCTTGCTTTAAAGCTCTTGTGGAAGGTAGATTATATCCTAAAGAGCTTAAGCAACAAAGGCTCAAAGAGTTCATTGACTTTAAGCAAGGCAACTTGTCAGCTCAGGATTTTACTACAGAGTTTAATAAGCTTGCGCATTTTGCGCCAAGGCTTATCCGAGATGATGAGGACCGAGCGTTCTATTACAGAAACAAGCTGAGTGCAAAGTAAGAAGGAATACAAATTCCTTTGGAGATCTTTATGATGATGCCTTGTGGGCCGAGAATTCTATGAAGGCTATTAGAGATGAGGCTTTGATGAATAATCCCTCTCCTTCTTATGCTCCTAGGCCGAATGTTTATGGGAAGAGACCGTTTATTCCGTCTCCTTCTAATTCTTATGCTAACAAGAGAAGATTCAATCCTTCTTCCAATGCAAACACAAGAAATCCTGCTCCTTTTATTCCTAGAGCTACTTCAAATGTGGCTCATAAGCCTTATACTCCTCAAGCTCAAGCTCAAGGACGCTTTTGCAACCGTTGTAGACTTCCACACCACCCTGGTGTGGCATGTTTCAACCGTCCTTATGTATGCTTCGTTTGCCAAAAAAATGGTCACCGTTATGATGATTGCCCCGATCGAAAGTTGCCCCCTCCTCCTGCTAAGCCTAAAGATTCTATCTTTGTCATGAGCTGTGCCGAAGCCGATGTTCATCCCGAGATCATTACGGGTATGTTCTCAATCTTAGAGCAACCGTATCTTATTCTATTTGATACCGGTGCTTCTATGTCTTTTGTGTCATCGACCTATGCTAATAAATTATCTATCGAGCCTACATCTAGTGAGGATACTCCCATATCCTTACCATCCGGAGATATTATCTCTTGTTCTACTCTTTATCCCAATGTTCCAATCTCTATCGCGGGTTCTATCTTCCCGCTAATCTCCTTAAGTTCCCTCTAGGAGAGTTCGATATAATATTAGGTATTGATTGGTTAGCATTGTATCATGCTAGGTTCGAGTGTCGTGATCAAAAGATTTATTTAAAGAGTCCTTTAGGGGTTAGAATAACCTATATGAGATCTCATCCCCGAAAAGGTGTGTCTTTGATTTCCGCTATGAAATTGGTAAGTATGGTTAGAAAAGGTCACCAAGCATACTTGTGTGTTGTGACTTCTTCATCTACCTCTTTGCCAAGTATTGAAGATGTGCCTATTGTTCGAGAGTTTGTTGATGTTTTTCCTGGTTCTGGACCCATAGCCAAAGCTCCTTATCGTATGGCTCCGACCGAATTGAAAGAATTAAGGAAGCAGCTAGATGATATGATTGAAAAGGGTTTTATTCGACCAAGTGCCTCCCCTTGGGGTGCTCATGTTCTCTTTGTAAAGAAGAAAGATGGTTCTATGAGGCTTTGTATTGATTATCGTGAGTTGAATCGGATTACAATCAAGAATAGGTATCATTTACCAAGAATTGAAGATTTGTTTGATCAATTAAAGGGTGCTTCTACTTTTTCGAAGATTGATTTGAGATCCGGTTATCACCAAATTCCGGTTCGGGATGTTGATATTCCAAAGACCGCTTTTAGTACAAGGTATGGTCATTATGAGTTCAAGGTAATGCCATTTGGATTGACGAATGCTCCCGATATCTTTATGGATCAAATGAACCGCACTTTTAGTGAGTATCTTGACAAGTGCGTGGTGGTATTCATTGATGATATTCTTATTTTCTCCAAGTCCGAAGAAGAGCATGCTATTCATTTGAGGACTATTCTAGGTGTTCTCCGTCGTTAGAAGTGGTATGCTAAGTTCTCCAAGTGTGAATTTTGGTTACCTAAAGTGTCCTTTCTTGGGCATGTGATTTCTAAAGAAGGTGTAATGGTGGATCCTTCAAAAATTGAGGTCGTTGTTGATTGGAAGAGTCTGACCGATATTAGAGAAATTCTAAGTTTTCTTGGGTTAGCTGGTTATTACCGTAGATTTGTCAAGGATTTCTCTAAGCTTGCTAGACCGATGACCCAGTTGTTTAAAAAGGAAACCAAATTCCTATGGAATGAAGCTTGTGAAGCAGCGTTTCAAGAGTTAAACAAAAGGTTAACTACCGCTCCGGTGTTGACTTTGCCTGAAGATGGAGTAGACTTTGATGTCTATTGTGATGCTTCTAAAATGGTATTGGGTTGTGTTCTCATGCAAAATAGGAAGGTGGTGGCTTATGCTTCAAGGCAGTTGAGAGTTCATGAAGTGAACTATCCTACTCATGATTTAGAATTGGCCGCTGTTGTTCATGCTTTGAAAGTATGGAGACATTATCTTATTGGAGTTCATTGTCGTATATTCACCGATCACAAAAGTTTGAAGTACATATTTACTCAAAAAGAGTTGAATATGAGACAAAGAAGATGGTTGGAATTGGTGAACGATTATGATTTTGAGTTGTTGTACCATGAAGGGAAGGCAAATGTTGTTGCCGATGCTCTTAGTAGGAAAGCTTCTCATGCATTGAATGCTATGCGTGTATTACCCGTTGATCTTTGTGCCGAGTTTAGAAAGTTGAAGTTGGAATTCGTGGAGCGGGGATTTGTTTATGTTGGTGCTATGACTGCTGAGCCTGTGTTTCTCCGTGAGATCCGCGAAAGTCAAGTTGATGATCTTACCTACAAGTCTATTCAAGCCAAACTTCTTGAAGGTAAAGTAAAAGATTTCAAGTTTGATGATGAAGGTGTTCTTCGTTTCCATGGCCGTTTATTTGTTCCTAATGCTCTTGATTTGAGGAAGCGAGTTCTTGATGAAGCTCACCTTTCCCCTTATTCTATTCACCCCGGTGGTGATAAGATGTACAAAGATATGAAGCTACAATTTTGTTGGCCGAATCTAAAAGGTGATGTAGTGTCTTATGTTGGAAGATGTCTGACTTGCCAACAAGTGAAGATTGAACACAAGAGGCCCGGTGGATTGCTACAACCTTTGGATATTCCACTATGGAAGTGGGAATCTATTTCTATGGATTTTGTTATGGCTTTGCCGAGGACCGTTGTAGGTAAAGATGCCGTTTGGGTTGTTGTTGATTGATTGACCAAGTGTGCTAGATTTATTCCAATCAAAGAAACTTGGAGTTTGGATCGACTAGCGAAAGCCTATGTTGATGAGATTGTTAGATACCATGGTGTTCCTAAGGAGATTATATCCGACCGAGATCCGAGATTCTGTTCGAGATTTTGGAAGGCTTTACAAGAAGCCATAGGTAGTAAGTTGTTGATGAGTACTGCATTTCATGCCGCTACCGATGGTCAGACCGAGAGGACTATTCAGACTTTAGAAGACTTGCTTAGGGCTTGTGCACTCTATTTCCAATCTAGTTGGGAAAAGAGTCTACCGTTGGTGGAGTTTTCTTACAACAACAGTTATCATGCATCGATCAAGATGGCTCCTTATGAAGCTCTTTATGGAAGGAAATGTCGGAGTCCTATATGTTGGAATCAATTGAGTGATGTTCGTGACTTAGCCCCGATGTTCTTGTTGAGACTATTGATAATGTGAAGGTCATTCGTGATAGAATGAAAGCCGCTCAAGACCGTCAAAAATCTTATGCCGATATCCGAAGAAGGCCTTTAGAATTTGAGGTTGGAGATAAAGTGTTCTTGAAAGTATCTCCAATGAAGGGTGTTAAACGGTTTGGTGTGAAGGGTAAATTGAGCCCGAAATACATTGGCCCCTTGGATATTGTGAAAAGGATTGGTGCCGTTGCTTACAAGTTGGATTTGCCCCCGAATTTGGCTAAGGTTCATGATGTATTCCATGTTTCTCAATTGAGGAAGTATGTTAGTGATCCAAGCCATGTCTTTCAAGTTGAAATGCCCGAGCTTGAACCGAATTTATGCTTTGAAGAGAAGCCGATCCGCATCCTAGATCGTAAGGATAGGAAGTTGAGAAGTAAAGTAGTTCCTTTAGTGAAAATCTTGTAGAGAAGTGCTAATGTCGAAGAAGAGACTTGGGAAACTGAAGCTTCTATGCGTAGTAAATATCCGAGTCTATTCGAGTAAGGTATTTTTCTTTCCCTCAAGTTTCAAGGGCGAAACTTTTTAAAAAGGTGGGGTGATTGTAACACCCGTAAATGTACCCTATTTTTTATAGTGAAAATATTTTACGGATACTTTTCAATGAAATTTAGTTTTAATCGTAAATTTAATTTTCCGAGTCGAATTTAGAATTTCCGAGTTCGTATTTGGAATTTCCGCGAGATTCCATGTGAATCCCGTCTTAAGGCGACTTTGACTTTTGTTGACTTTTTCCCATACACATCTCATACTCTCCTAACCTAATTCATTACTCACTCAAACACAAATCAAACTTTCTTCTTCCTTAAGAAATCTCAAAACCCTTGCCTCCATTTTGATCCATTCTTAGAATCATCGTATCTCATTCGTTTCTTGCTCAAATTCGCGTAAACTCGTCTTTTTCTTCCCCTCTTATCTTCCTCTATCCGTATTGATAATAAAATTACCGTCTTTCTCGCTTTTCAAACTTTCCGTTTTTCTCAAGGTGAAGTAAATTCATCTTTTATGATCTATTTGTAGGTGGTGACCTCCAAGATCCCGACAAAGACTATTTCCTAATTGAAGAGGAGCTTGACGAGTAGTGAAGACGCATAAAGGTAACGGTGAAGGGTTACTCGATATCATTTACGTGTTTTACGTGTTTTCTATGCTATGAATCGCTTTTAGAATATGAATAGGAGTTTAGTAATTGTGTTGATGATTGTATATATTGTTTGTTGAGAATTTATATGAGAATCTATGATTTAGGTTGATAATCGATAATTGATAAATGTTGAAACTTAGTTGAAATGGTGATTTTCGAGTACTATGGACCCCAGCCGGTCGAACGGCAGCCGATCAGACCACCGGCTGGGGCAGTGGCTGTATATTATTGCATATTACGTGATTTTTGAAGTATGAAGTTGGGCTCAGCCGGTCGACCGGCAGCCGGTCAGACCACCGGCTGAGACACCCTTCTTTTTCCTTTGTTTTTCCAATGACCCTTTAGTCCCAGCCGGGTAGCCGGCAGCCGGTCCCATTGACCTGCTGGGACACACTGACATTTCAATGTGGTTTTTCATATGACTAATGGCCTTAGCCGGTGGACCGGCAGCCGGTCCACCTGACCGGCTGGCTCCTGCTGGATGTTCCTTGTGAATTTTGTTTACGGTTTTCATTTATAATAATTCCGATCGTTCGTTTATCGTATAATTTTACGTACTGACTTATAATATTAATGTTTTGAATATATGATATTTCATTTGCTTGTATCACATGTTTTGTGACGGTTTTTGGTATGTCCCACTGTGAGTCGGTTTTTACAAATGATACGGTTTGAGCACTATTTTGTCTTGTGCTTTGTACTGTCATTCCCTTGGCTACCTCCACGTTTGTAAGGCTGGAATGTCGAAACGGGGAGGTATCCTACTGCTTAATTGCATGTGTTAGTGGGCATACGACGACGTTGTTGGGAGACGAACGCTATGCGTTGATCAACCCGGCCGTCAAATGTTGTGTACTTGTGAGGTGGTGTTATTTGCATGTAGCGTACCGCTTGTTATGAGGCTTGTGCTCTTTTCCGCCTCTTTCGTGAATTGCTCTACCGAATTTGGGGTACTCGGCTTGTTTGATTGACCGAGTCTTGGATGCGAAACGTTTATCGCATGTCAAACCGGAAAATGTGATTTCGGGATTCTGGCCAGATTTAGACTAGGACCGGGTATTTATATCGTCGTTCTACCAGGAGGAAATTAGTCCACATATACAAAATGAATTGAATCGTGTATGCGTTCAGGGAAATGTCTTATCTCGTGGATGCCTTTTAATCATACTTGCGATGTACACGGTGCTAGTGCGTTTCATTTACCGTGAGAGATGTCGTCTTTGTGTCGTTGTCTTTGAATGCGTGTTTTCATGATTGATTATTCATGGTCATTGCATGACTTGGCATCGTCAATGTATTGGTACGTCTGAATGGATGATAATATGATCGATTTATTGTGATCATCGCATGACTTGGCATGGTTTGTTTGTCGAGTCTCAATCTTATCAAACTTATACCGCTAACGGTGAGATGCAAGCCCTAGTGAGCGTATTCGGTTGCCTAAGAGTGTCTTTCCCCGAGTCTTTTTATCACATGATGGATTCGGATTTGTATTCCATATGCTCTTATCATTATATATTGAATTGCCTATCTATCCTTATCGTATTTCACATGTATATCTATATATGCATGCTTCTATTTTGTATTTCCTTCTATGTACGTTTAATGTGATATGGCTGGGAGAACCCGGAGTTACTCCCCACTGATTGTGGCGTTCATGTTTTTCATGGATGAACAGGTTGCTTGCATGGATGCTTTTTGCTTATGCTATTTTGGGTTCGGGTGTGAGCTAGCGGGCGTTGTCCCTGGAAGATTCACCTCTAGTCGTTAATTAGCTAGTTTGCTAAACACTTTTACTTTGTTAACATTTTGAGAGACCCCGTCTCTTGGTTGTATTTGGTACTTAGTTTGTAATATTATGACACTCCTCGTATTTTCTATCTTGCATGTATAAAAGTTTTTAAAATACCATATTTCCGCAAACTAATTCACATGCTTGTAAAAACTTCATATTTCCGCATTCGCGAGGGTTGTCACAGTAATTCTGCTCCAAGGTCAACAACTTTCCCATGTTTCATCGCCGTCCAAATTTCAACAGGAGTATCATGTTGGTTCGACAGTGGTGAGAACATATTCGGACTTTATTGTTAATACACACTGAAACCAAAAGGTCAAATAAAACATACAGCGTGAGTAAGGCCAAAGAAACATCGGGATATCCTGGATCGTGCCCCGTTCTCGTGCATAATCTGATTCAAGAGTATACACCAACAGTCGATAAAAGAATTCGTTACTTGCATACCAGGTTTCAAGCTTTCCATTTCCACTGTGCGAGGGATGCAGAAGAAATCAGAATACGCCACCAATTGTTCCCTAAATATTACAAAAACACCTCAATTGTATCAACCACATCAAGACTCACTTTAAAGTAAAAAAAAAGTCACAGAATTGAGATATTACTGAGTGTAATTGTAAAGAATAAATAGTGTGACTTTAAAGACCACTGAGTGTTACTTTATATGCCATTATGTGACAAACAAGCACAATAAGTTTAAATTTGATTTTATAAAAGATCAGATAGGTCATCATACCCTTTCGGATGAGTATCAGATTCAGAAAATACGTAGTCCATGACTTCTTTGCGCAGGGAGAAAACTGTGGAAAACGCTTTCTTGTCGCGGCGCATGAAATCTGTGCAGACAAACTGTTCTGGATCAGGAGCCCCACAATCGAGAAAACACCCAAGGTTCTCTGGTACATTCTCCATGCACGGTAGAGGCACCATGGAGTGTAGTAGAAATGGATGGTGGATCATATTTGTCTGCGGGATATAAATGGGCCGCTTAGCTACAGGATCAACCACTTCCGTGGCTTGATTGATAACATCCCTTGCAACAACGGCCGCAACGCTAGTATTGCTCCCCGTTCCAGATCTACCTCTCTAGTGGGGGCGCCGCCAACAACTTCATTAATTTCTGCTGTGGAGTAGAGTGTGAAGGGGATTCCACTTGCCCCTAATCCTAAATCGCCGGCAACTTCCCCATGTGATACCGCAGCCCCCCCGACTTTCTTATCCTCAGCTGATACTCCGCCCTCCCCGACCCCTTGAACTTCGGTGTTAGTCGGTGCTGGCTCCTCCGCCCCCGCAGCTACACTCGTAACGTGTTCAACCTCCTCCGTTGTTATTCCAGCCTCATGACCATCCGTGTTGACCAAAACTACTTCGCCACCATCAGGCTCGGTTGCTGCTTTGAATGCCTCGTGTATGTCTGCGGAAGAGTTAAATGAGCTCTGAATCATGTGGGATGATGGGACTTCAGGCTCACCTATGACAAGCTCCTCCTCCACCACAACTTTAGATTCCTTTACACCTACAACACGATCAGAATCCTCAACTTCTAGACTTACAACTATCTTAGCCCCCAACCCTATAATCATACCCCTAGCGGCTTCATCTGATAGACGAAATGCTTCGTCAACGTCTGCCTCACTGTACAGTGTCTCCAAGAGTATTCTTGTCTCTCGTCGTTCTGCACTTCCATCATTATCTACCCCTCCCGCTCTGAAAGTGACCTCATTTACTTCTACTGTATTATAAAACTCAATATCAAAATCTTCAAATAATTCAGGACCTTTATCCTTTGCTTCATCCAACTCATCAACATTACCGCCCTTTCCGCCTACTACACCAATTTCAGTGCCCACACCCATTGTCTCAAGACCTACATCATCAGTTGCATCTTTAGATAAATCATGTAGCACTCCAGCCACTTGTAATTCAGCAGCGCGCTCAGGCCCGTCTTCTATTTTTGATTCACTAACAAAGTCTTTAAATTCAGGTGCATTAACAGCGGATTGTTTTAGTTGTAAAGCAATCTGTTCAACATCATTCACGTATCGATTTGTGTCCTCATTGTGGAAGAATTGTTGGGTGGTTTGTGACAAGACATGACCTACATGGTCCTTTGATCCAAAAGACAAACGTTTAATAGTGGCTGTTGCATCTGCATACCAAGAGTGGAAGGCAATTGCGTTCCTCTGAATTTGCAAATAAAGCTGATGAAGACCCTGCATTTTTTACAGTAACACAACTTTTAAATCAAAGTAACACACCATTGGCATTAAAGGTACACCACTTAGTAGAATCAGAATTACACGTTTTACCTTCTAGAGTAACACAACTTAGTCATTATGATTACATAATCTACCAATAAAGGTAACAATAACAAACTTTGACCGTTAAAGTTACATTTCTTCTAAATTACAGTAACACATATTGAGTAGATGAGTCACAAACTAACAAACAGTTAAATACAACTGTTACAGTTACAGTTACACAACATGTTGATACACAGTCACATAATGTATTAATCACAGTTACAGTTACACAACTTATGTTTTAAAGTTACACATTAGATTGATCACAGTTACAGTTACCCTCTGAATTTGCAAATAAAGCTCATGAAGACCCTGCATTTTTTTACAGTAACACAACTTTTAAATCAAAGTAACACACCATTGGCATTAAAGTTACACCACTTAGTCATTATGATTACATAATCTACCAATAAAGGTAACAATAACAAACTTTGACCGTTAAAGTTACTTTTCTTCTATATTACAGTAACACATATTGAGTATATGAGTCACAAACTAATAAACAGTTAAATAAAATTGTTAAAGTTACAGTTACACAACATGTTAATAACAGTTACATAACATATTAATCACAGTTACAGTTACACAACCTATGTTTTAAAGTTACACATTAAATTGATCACGGTTACAGTTACACATCATGTAAATAACAGTTACCTTCCTTCTATATTACAGTAACCAGTATTGAGCACAACAATATTTATAAACAAACTTATATCTACAGCTGCAGCTTTCAACTCCTCATCATCTTTGACACCAGCAGGGAGTTCAATTTGAATAAATTTTTTGGGTCCCGCTGATATTGAAAGTGGATGTTCTCCCCCACTAGTAATCGGAATAATTGGATGACTGACCGGCGCTGAACTGGCAATCAGAGTACAACGCGGATACTTTACCATAGACCACGATAACCGTCCCAAACCCTTGTTCTTGTCAATTTCAAATGCACACCGATCCTTTAGTCTGGCCTCGTCCCAATGCTTAATCAATGGCAAATCATGTTCACATGCCCTGCCTTTGTAATCAAACCTTTGGAAATAGGTGATCATTAGAAAGGGAATACACCCAAGCAAATTTGTAGGCAAACTAAGAGAACTTTCCGCTGCGCTGACAATCCCCTCGAGCACATACGTACACCAATCGTAATTCTTAATGGCACTAACATCTTCAACAGCCTTCAGGATCTTCAAATCGATCGAGTTATTGGACGTAGGACACAAGAGCGAGGACATGCAAAATAGCACAAACAACCTGCAGAAATCATCGCCGCCTTCTGCGTCCGCCTCCAGCTCATCTAACAATTTCTGAATGGGAATAGGCGCACCAGGTTTGCGGATGTTGTACCTTTCCCGCCACGTTTTGTTTTAAAGTCGTTGCTTGTACCGTAGATGCATTATTCCCCCGTCCAGTTTGAACAATTTCAAGCTGGTTCGGCCCATAGGGTAACAAAAAGCAATCATGTATGTCATGCTTGGAAACCGTAAACTCTTTTAGTCTACTGGTCCGGAACACATACGACCCATCACTGAACGCATCGAGGAATGGCTGCACGTATGCAAGTAGGAAACTGGAGAACTTCAGCTCGAGCAGTCCCCCAAACCCAATTCTAGAAAGCGCGCGCCGCTTGGCGTCATTAAGCTTTGGGATCAGTTTAAATAGCCTCTTAGCTCTGCACTTAATATACATCGAACCACCAGTGGGCTGTTCCGCTCCAATGGGCTGTTCCGCTCCAGTGGGCTGTTCCGCTTCATCGGTTGCCATCTGCATTATATATCTAGTTATTACAAGATAAGGCAACCACCAAAACCAAACAAATGACTCAATATGTGAAATAAAGTTCGACCAAATATGATCTTGCTGCTGTGGATTACAGGTCGTTGGATTAAAGAAGTGACACTGAGGGTTTACACTAAGATCAATTATACTGTAACAATAAATATGAATTACAGATACACAGATTATAGGGGGGAATTACATTGGGAAAACATTTAATTTCTCAATTGATATGTATTACAGTTACAGCACTTATTCATAGCAGTTACATTACCAATGCATCACAGTTACACTTCCAAGAAATACAAATTTAATGGGTGGTTTTACTGATTTCAACCATTCAACCTTGATGTTCCTTAAAGTTACATTAGATATTCATAAGAGTTACACTACCAACGCATAAGAGTTACACTTCACAAAAAAATTGGACTTCAATGGGTGGTTTTCTCAATTGATTCATTTTAGATAAAATACAAAAGTAGTATCAAAAAGGGAATATTGTTTTGACCCAATATTCAATCCATTCAAGTTTGAAGATGAATACAACAAATCAAACATACAACTTGGCAATAAATATGGATTACAGATACACAGATTATAGGGGGGAATTACATTGGGAAAACATTTAATTTCTCAATTGATAGGTATTACAGTTACAGCACTTATTCATAAAAGTTACATTACCAATGCATCACAGTTACACTTCCAAGAAACACAAATTTAATGGGTGGTTTTACTGATTTGAACCATTAAACCTTGATGTTCCTTAAATTTACATAAGATATTCATAAGAGTTACACTACCAACGCATCAGAGTTACACTTCACACAAAAATTGGACTTCAATGGGTGGTTTTCTCAATTGCTTCATTTTAGATAAATTACAAAAGTAGTATCAAAAAGGGATTATTGTTTTGACCCATTATTCAATCCGTTGAAGTTTGAAGATGAATAAAACAAATCAAACATACATGATTATGTTTAAACCCTAATACTGGAAATAATCTAAAAACGGAACTAGTGTTACTCTAATTATGAACCCTAATTATTAAAATGGAAATTTAAACAACTTGTCATATCAGTTACACAAATTAAAATATAAACTATGGGAATGAAAAATATACCACTTACTCAAATCTATTACACAAAAAGCAGAAAATGCTAATATTGAATAAAATACAGTTTCAATTATTATTAATGGCACAAAAAAAGTGTCAAAAACAGTTTGAATTAAAGTGTCAAGCAAGGTAATATTATTGGATGAAATACAGGATAACAAAGGAATACAACAAAGAAAGATGGTGAAGATTACCTCGAATAACAAAGGAATTAAGGGGCGTTTGATGGAGATGAAAGAAATTAATTATGGAGATGAAAGAAATCAACTATGGAGATGAAAGAAAGCAGTTTGATGGAAAAGAAGAAGAAGTGGGCGGTTTGACGGTTTGATGGAAAAGAAGAAGAAAGCAGTTTGAAATATTGGATGTTGAGTGTTGGTTTGATAGAGTGTTTGCATGAGAATAGAGGAAGTGGGGTAACGTGTAATGATGGCCTGCAAGGATAACCGGGATTAAGAGCTAAGGGGATGGCTAAATGAGACTTATCAGTTATAGGGAGGTGAGAGGTTAATTGTCATTTCAATTAAAATACAACTTGGTTGTCCTTTTCCATTTGATCTCATCCGCCCATTTCATTGATCCAATGGATGCAATTGGGACTCAAGGACTCTACACATACACAAGGACTCAATTGATCTTTGCTCTATATATATATATATATATATATATATATATATATATATATATATGTATGTTTTAAGGGATCCATTTATTTTATCTATTGTTGTAAAATAAGTGGGGATTTGAGATAGTTTAGGTGCAACTAAGAGAAGTGCCTCTACACTTGAGGCTTAAGGAGTTCATCCCATATTCATCTAGCTCAAGAACAAGAGTAGGAAAGACTGAAGAAGTCCTATTCTTATGCCCTAAATTCGTCCAAAACCATTGTGAGGAAACAAGTTTTCTTTTTATCTTTGTTTTTATGTTTTGCATGCACTAGATCTTGCATAACTAATTGAAGAGTTAGTTAGTTCATCATTAGAAATTTCTAATGAGGGGTTTATGAACCTAACAATTGGTATCAGAGCATAAAGATGTTGCATGCAAATCGTTTATTAGTTTTTACGAGTTATAAGTAACCAAATAAAACTAGAAATTTGTGATTTTATTTGATAAGGCACGAAATATTTATGCATATTGTACCTTCTGGTCCTAAAATGTGTTTAGGTCATTTTGATGATTTATGGATGATTATTGCTTAATTTAAAGATTTTTAGTAAAGTAAACACATTTTAATGAGTAAAATGAACTTTTTATTACTAAAAATAGTTATAGTTTGAATCTGGCCATGAAACTATAGTATAATATCACATGCATAGTTTAACTACTGTATGTAAAATATGAGATAGATAGGATTTATTATTCATGATTTATGATTTTTAATGGTTAAAAATGACATAAATAGTGATGATTTTAGAAAAAACAGCTAAAACAAATTTTATGGTATGGTAAAATTATCATATGTTGAAAATATATTATAAATATCTGATGTAAATGTGAAAAAATTATTAGATTAATTTTCATATGCTTTAGGTATTTTATTTGATAAAACCGATAAAATGCAAGTACATTTTACTCTAAAATAATTCAATTTTTTTTACCAAATTTTTGACATGTTGAAGGTCTTGGAAATGTTCCAGCATATTGAAAATTTTTATTTTCAAATTGATGAATTATTGTAATTTAATTTGGAATTATTTCATAATTGTTATGATTATAAGGGTAAAAAATGAGCAATAATGCAAAACCAAGTTGAATTATTGTCAAAGAATTAGTAAAGACTAATTTTTGAGTTCTAAAATAGTTAGAATAATTAACTTGGGATTAAATTTGATTCAAGTGTTGATTTGTGATTTTAATTAGTTATTATCACGCATTTCCATAAAACCGGGTGATATATGATTTAAGTTTTATTAGGGCGATTTGGCACATTAATTTGGCATGTGTTACATATATATTTATGCTGAATTTTTATTGATGAATGTCATTTTTTAATTTATATAATTTTAAATTATGTAATTTGTCTTAGTATGCCCTTAGTTTTAATCGATATTACCCGTAATGTAAGAGAATATTGATTTGGTTGTAATTTTGATGTGATCTCGTATCACCTTTGTATAATATAAAAGTCATGTAATGTTATTATAACATTTGTAATTCCGGAGTTTCCTAAAGACGGTGCCATTCGGAAAGGCGTTCCGATCGAGACGGTATCCTTGGGAGGCGTGCCACTTGAAGTTCAAGGGACCAAGGAATTGGTTTCTGAATTTGTAAATAAATTATTTGATTTTCTATTTTTTAGGAAAGCCATACTAGGAATTTATTTATTTATTGTTGCATTTTATTTATATGTTACATGCATGCCAAATCGCCATAAACATCACACGCATATCATATCGAGTTATCGACCATGTCAATTACAAATTATCGATAGATCACCCATTTAGTTCACTTAAAGGAGATACATAATAAATTTACTTGACCTCTATATTTTATTTGGGACTTAGCCTTGACAAATAGTAGAATCCATGAATCTCAAGTTCATTAGGGGTAGGCTCGTCTCACCGAGGTGCTTCCTTTTTACGTTGGGTAAGTGGGGTAATAAATTGTTATTACATCGACATTTGAATGTTCCCAACGGAAAGATTAGGGTCCGCGGCGGCATGTTTTCCGGGCTAAAGATGATATTAAAAGTATTTCATCGACCAAGAGTTCTAATTATAGAATCGGTTAAATGAGTTAACCCTCCGAATTATATTAATAAAGGTCGTAGAATCTGTGGCTCACATATACCCGAGTTGATGTAGATTTCGGATCTTAGAATCATTTGTATAATTGGTTAGAGGTCATTATATAAATGCTTAACTTGATTAAAATGTTTACAAATATTAAAACGATAAATGTTAACATTTCCTTCATCTCCATATTTTGCAGTCAAAACTTGTTTATTCGCGATGGAATCCATCGTCCCACCTCCCGAACCAACTCTTACCACCGTGTCATGGCTTAGATCCTTCATGGCTCGATGCAAACTTGAAAATAATTGTTCTAATTTTTCGAATTGGAATGAGCAACTTCGCCTTGCCGCCGAAGGTGACGGTAAGCTTCGTTACCTCACCGATCCTAATGCGAGGTCAGCTAATGCCGTAAGGGAGGCCTATGAGACCTACAAAAAAGAGTCGGTCGCAATCAAAAGTGTCTTGATCTTCTCGATGGATGACGAGCTTCAAAGGAATACCATGAAAATGAAAACCGCATATGAGATCTACTCTAAGCTCGTGGCCATGTTTTCACGAGCTCCAAGAATCGTTCAATATGAAGCCGCATCCCAATTGTTAGACCTCAACATGAAGGAGGGTCAAAATGTTAGCCCTCATGTGCTCAAAATGATTGAGCATGTTGAGGTACTCAAGGAGTAAGGAATAAAGATTCCGGAGCAACTTGTGATTGACCGTGTACTCCACTCCCTAAACCGCATCAAAGGGTTTGTTAACTTTATGATGAACTTCAACATGCAAAATGTCAACACAACTCTCCATGAATTGCATAAAATTCTTGTGCAAGCCGAGCGTGACATTGCCTACAATGCTAGCACTAACAAAGATGTAATGCTGAAAGGAAAAGAAAGTTCAAGAAGAGTGAAGACAAAGATAAAATGCCCACACCTTCCATAGGCAAAGGAAATGCTATTTGGAATAGGTCTTCTAAGGCTAAGAAGGGTGCTGCAACCAAAGACAAGTGTCATTATTGTAATGTTATAGGCCATTGAAAGCATAATTGCCCCAAATATTTGGGTGATATTAAGGCTGGACAAGTTCCTCGAGTAGGTAATACTTCTCCCGAATGTTTATGTTATTGATACTAAATCTCAACTTTGGTATTTTGATACAAGTTGTAATTCTCATCCTCCTAAATTGGATTTATGGCATGAGAAGAAAGACAAGGCAAAGCAAGCCTAGAGGGATCTCCAAGATGAGAGGAGCTAAGGTAGTCACCACATAAAGGAGACCTATGATTTGGCTTGGCGTTATTCTGCTATTTGTTCTCCTATATATTGTTGCATTTTGAATGTTTTTTTGGAACTCTTTTAATATCCGTGTTAGACATGGAAATTTGATTTTTTTTTTCCATTTTGAAAAGACAATTGTTGTAGTTTATTTCAATGGCTTGTCTTTCAAACCAAGTCATTACTTTTATGGAATTTACGTTCTTAAACTTTCTCATTATGCAAGTTAATATCGTAAACATAAGAGATTTCGAGTAATTGATCATATAAAAACTATATGATTGTATCATTATAATTATCACCTAAGTTATGAATCGATTCTCACTTATGCAATTGTGACTAATTATCACAACTTATTTGAAATAAGATAGATCAGCTACATAGTCAGAATGAGTTACCGAACTGACATTTGGGGATTTACAAACCAAATAAAGCCCTAAAGCTAGACGCCAATAAGACTCCATACGAGTTATGGAAGGGATAAGAACCCTAAATTTGTTTAAGACATGGACAGAACTCCAATTATTTAGCCTGAATATAGAACGAGCCTATTGAAAAGGTAGAATACAAGGTTTAAACAAATAAGTCTTTTATAGATCAATCAAAGTTAACATGAGCATTTTACTCCTTCACGATCAAGAGAACAAAGTTGTTTGTGGCTCGTGAGGCTATCCTCCTAGGAAATATGAGTATTTCCATAAGATAGAGTGGGAGAAAATTTGCCACAAACTAAGGTCTAATAGGGAGACAAGAGAAAATGTTCTTAAGTCGTCCAAGATTAGAAGTAAAGATTTTACTTTTTGAAAGTAATGAGACAATGATCTATGAAATAGCTGTTACTAGTAATTCTAATTCAAATTTGTTGCTTAAGAGCCTTTCAAATCCAAAATGGATTCTTTGTGTGACACCCTCAAATTTGCGGAAAGAAAAAAAAAATAATTTAAATACATAAAAGATACGAATACATAACGAAGGTGTCATAAATAAAAAGGGTCATTACAAAACGGAAATAATATTCTACAAAAGAAATATACAAGACGGGAGACATATCTCCCGTATAAATACGGAAAATAAAAGAGTGTATAATAATATACAATCTAAGAACCGAATATAGGTCCAAGGTAAATACTTCGCTCGCTAGCTCGTCAATGTACCCCAAATATGCATCACCACCTGTTCGACCGCATTAAATATAAACACGGAAGCCACAGTCAGTGGGGAGTAACTCCGAGTTCTCCCAGCCACGAAATGTCGAGTTTAATTAAACATGAATAACATAAAAGCAATGTATATGGAAAATACAAAACCTTAACATATATGATATGCTTTTCATGTTATGAAACAATTAACTAACATATAACCTATCATATGAAAGCTATCATGTGAATTCGATAATAAAATATAACACGAGGTAGGGAAGTTGGTATGCTAGCTCAGAGGTTACCATGTAACATGGCCATGATACACTCAAACCCTAATCAACACGTAATCATGTGAATCAGTTAACAATCGGTAATCCAAACTCTATCAATCTTAGCCGGCTTGCATCTCACCTTCTAAAACTCATAGAATCATACAAACAAGAAAGACTGATACTTCTACAAACAGGCATAAGTTCTTAGTACGGCGATAGTCTACTTCTGTAACTCGAGGCTATACCACCAGGTAGGAAAACATCCTAGTCCTAGACTGATCAGACCTAGCGACAACAGCTATTCCGTTCCCCGTCCCATGACATAACCGTCTATGAGAAACTCTACTAGGCGACCCCCTAAGCAGAGATGGCTAGTACTTAAGCTGGCTCCAGTCCCAAAACGGATCAGGCAGCCATGCCTCGACTTGGATATAAACCCACCAAGCCGAGACACAAAAGCTATCATCAGGTGAACATATACTCGTTAAAGACAGTACTTGCCTATCTATGTCATGGTCCAAGCTACTAATTTAGAATTAGAATGGTCAAGACGCCATATATTCCTAATTCTCTATGGGTACTTAGTCAACACGACACCAACCATATAATCAAACAGTCACGGGAAAACATCCTATCATGTGACTAATTGCAAATAAATCATATTCAAATATCATATCGCCTCATATCTATTAAGGCTAATTCCATAATTAAATACAACTTTACTTGAAGAAAAATCCCCGACCCGAGTCCCGCGACGGGTCATCAGTCAAATCGGGGCTGACTAGATCTTAGTTTGACCAAACCCGTTGGATCAAACCGGCTAGAAACAGAGTCTTTATCAAATAGACATAGACATAAAAATCAACATATTCATTACATGTTATTTATTAAAACTTCTAACATGTGAATAAATAAATATTACGTAACCCCGCTTGACTTAAAGGGTATCAAATTAAATTACGATCTCGTCTTATAATTTCTAACATGTGAGAAATAATAATTTTATGAAAAACCTTTTTAATTAAATATTTTACTTATTAACATTTCCCACTTGCTAAATATTACAAAACACGATAAAAATGACGATAACTCAAAAAACGTCACAAGTCCCAAAGTGGGACCCACGGGCTGATTTTGGGCCGAGACACACATGGGCCTGGACTGGGCCCCACGGCCTAGTTTTGGGCTGTTTTGGCCTTTTTATCGATTTTACTAAAAACCGTTTCTAATTATTTCCCGCATGCTTAACATAATGAAAACCCGTCAAAACAACAACATAACAATCAAACATCGACCCAACCCAAAGACCAAAACCCGGACCCACCATGGACCAACCCAGACCGGGTCTGAACCGGCCTGGACCGGTCTGGTTGGTCCGGTTCACTGCCATGCCCACGATTCAACCAACAAACAACATCAAATTAATTCCAACATGTTTTAATTCTCCAACAACCATTTTTAACAACATCCATACAACATCATTATTATGAACAATCACCCAAATTCATCAAGAACACTAACATATGAAAAATTTCCTAAACAACATAAAAATCATAACTTAATAAAAATCATCAAAATTCACCAAGAACACTAAACATATTAAAATTTCCACACAACCTAAAAATCATAACTTTATGGAAAATCATAAAAATTCATACAACATAATAAAAACAACTCCTTATCATATTACTACCAAAAATTCCATAAATCATAAAAACATGAACTAAAACAAAGATGAACCAAAAACTAAAGAAACAAAGGTTAAAGCTATGTTACTAACTAGAACCATAAAAACCATAACATGAACCAAAACAAAAGCTTATGTGACATTAATTCGTCGAGTAAAACGGAATTGTTACCTTAGCTAGCCAAAACAATTAGCACCAAAATAATAATAAGAAGTATATAATAAGAAACCCTCCTACTAATCTTCACCCAAAATATACGAGTCTCCAAACTCGTCTTCAAAGTCTTCCCCTATAAGAAATAACAAGAAAAACATTATTAGAACTAAAATATGAATTTCCATAATTAAAGTGTTGAAAACGATCTTGACGGAATTGAAATATAACCGTACGTGAAGATGAGGAGCGAAGAGGAGAGTCTAGAAATATAAATTAGGATGGATTTAATTAAGAAACGAAGATTTTATGAAGGTTTTACTCAAGAACGATGAAGAACAATTGATGAACGACGAATACCACGAAGAACGATTAAAGAAAGTGATGTTTTGATCTTTATTTGATTTATTGTAAAATGAAAAGTTGTTTGTGAGTAAGGAAGAGTGGGTTGAGCCGTGTAGTTATAGGCAAATAAGGCTGTCGAGTTTTGAAATTGTTGTTACGTAATTGACTCGCGTTTACTAATTATTTTACGGTAAACGATTAAATATAATTTACGATAAAGTTAATATCAAGATATTATGATATTGTAATGAAAAATAATGAAAATATCTAGGTCTATTAGAGAGCAAAGGAGCCGTGTGATATGGTGACTATCGGATCAGTTTTGTAAACGATTTGCGTAATTTTCGTTAACTGATCGATAAAGTTAATAAATATCCAGATATTTTGATTAGTTTAATCAAAATAATTAAAATATCTAATTGTGAGTGGAAAACGATGACACGCGTGTGTGACTCATGCCAAAGTCGAGTTTTGAATTTGTTACGAGATTTACGATGAGTCGGGAATAGTTAAATGACGTTCGGTTAAAACCGTAAAAGTTATTCTTTAAATTCCGAATAAATTCAAAATAATTATATTAAATTATGATAAATCTTAATAAATCTAAATAAAAATAAATCAAAAATATTATTTTTTTAAATAAAATTTCGGTCTTCAAACTTATGAGGCGAGTCGGGAAAAAGTCAACGTTGACTGAAAAGTCGAGAAAAGTCGAAGATGACTTAAAAGTCAAGAAAAGTTTATGACGACTTAAAAGTCAAGAAAAAGTCAATGACGACTTTAAAAAGTCAAGGAAAAGTCAAAGACGACTTTTGTCAAGAAAAGTCAAAGATGACTAAAAACGGTCTTTTCATGAAATCTCTCAGAAATTCCAAATACTAACGCGGAATTTCAAAATAAGACTCGGAACAAAAATTCCTATTTTAAAAACTTAAGTTCTACTGAAAAGTGTTAGTAAATATTTTTACTAGAAAAATCGGGTATTTTTCGGGTTGTTACATCTCAAATTATATTTAATAAATTACAAAACATAAACCTATTTAGATTCTAATTAAAAACATAATTTTAAAGAAAACAAAAGGAGATTCGAGATCTCAAAATTACATCAAGATCATGTTTCCATCATTACGAAAACATAATCAACTAAGGCCACACTAGGTGATACAAATTACAACCAATTGCAAAAATACGTAAATAAACCATTCAACAAGTCATTTAACAAAATAAAATGCATCAACAATAAATTAATTATCAAGACATAATTCCTTAATTATGTAGAGTAATTTATCCAAACCACCTAATTTAAAATGATCAAAATTATGTGACAATTCCTTAATTACTCACAATAATTCCAATCAAACATAATCCAATTTTAATTCATATTATCGTATAATATGAATTAATCAAACATTATTTTAAATCATTTTAAAATAATTGGGTATGTAACACCCGGAAATGTACCCTATTTTTCTAGTAAAAATATTTTACGGATACTTTTTAGCGAAATTTAATTTTAATATAGAATTTAATTTTCCGAGTCGAATTTAGAATTTCCGAGTTCGTATTTGGAATTTCCGCGAGATTTCAAGAAAAACCCGTCTTGAGCCGTCTTTGACTTTTGTTGACTTTTTCCTTATAAATATCATACTACCATTTAACCTATTTTCATTCACAACACAATTCAACATCTCCTTCTTCCTTATCAAACCACCAAAACCTAAACCCCCTTCCTTGATCGATCTTAAGATGATCGCTACGTCTTCATTTCTTGCTCAAATTCGCGTAAGTTCTTCTTCATTTCTTGCGTAAATTCGCGTAAGTTCGTCTTATACTTAAAGTTTTTCAAATGGACGTTAAGACCGCGTTTCTTAACGAATATTTAGAAGAAGAAGTTTTTGTTGAGCACCCCCCCCCCCCCCCCCCCCCGGATTCTTGGATAGCAAGTTTCAAAACCATGTTTTTTAATTTGATAACGCTTTTTATGGTTTGAAACATGCACCAAGGGCGTGGTATGACAGATTATCAAAATTCTTACCACAAAGCGATTTTAAAAGAGGATCTATCGATAAAACCTTGTTCCTAAAATCCAAGGGCTCAGATTTATTAGTGTACAAATTTACGTTGATGATATTATTTTTGGTTCAACTATAAACTTTGAAATCATTTTTCAGAATTGATTACCTCAGAATTTGAGATTAGCATGATGGGAGAACTGAAGTTCTTCCTTGGACTACAAATCCAACAAACAAAGGAAGGTATAATGATACACAAATAAAAATATATCAAAGAGCTAATTAGGAAGTTTAGAATAGAGAATTCTCATTCTATGGCCACTCTTATGGTCATGGATAACAAATTAACGAAAGATGAAGATGGTAAGTTTGTCGATGAGAAGACTTATTGAGGTATGATTGGTTCACTTCTCTATTTAACTGCAAGTATACCACATATTATGTTTAGTGTGTGTGTTTGTGCTCGATTTCAATCGTGCCCTAAAGAATCACATATGGTTGCAGTTAAAAGAATTTTGAGGTATTTAATTGGTACATCTAATATTTATGGTACCCTCTCGATTGTAATTTCGATCTCATAGGGTATTCAGATGCAGATTATGCCGGTTGTTCACTTGACAGAAAAAGTACATCTGGCCTAGCTACGTTTGTTGGACCATTTATAATCTCTTGGGTGTCAAAGAAACAAAATTCAGTTGCCTTATCTACTGCAGAAGTTGAATATGTTGCTGCAGCCTTGCTATGTTCTCAATTGCTTTGGCTTAAGCAACAATTATCTGATTATGGTGTGTATGCTGGGTGTATACCTATTTTATGTGACAACACGAGTGTTATAATTATTTCGAAAAATCCCGCGCAGCACTCGTGTACTAAACACATAGAGATTAGACACCATTTTCTTAGAGACCAAGTAGAAAAGAGAACATAAGACTTGAATTTTGTAGTACGGAAAAATAATAAGCTAACATTCGGACTAAAGCGTTGGTTAGAGAGTGTTTTGAGACTTTGCGGTTGGAAATTGGTTTAATCGGTGGGAATTAAAATTCATCATAAATGTTCCTTGCTCCTGTGATTGACTAGACTTAGATGAGATTGTATGACTGTGTCCGTATATTACGCTGTTACATATAATCTATGAAGAAGTGTGTATGGTATTGTGAGATTGATTGATATGTTAACTGCTTTGCGTAAATTAAATACATTATTTTGTCATAATCATTTATTTACCCACACTTTTACCATACTCACAATATTGTCCATTTTTCATCATTCCTGTTCTAAAACACAATCACCATCACAAACAACCCCAACCCTTGCGTTACTCACCGTGTTTTACCGCAACATCTGTCAAGAAAATATCATATCACTCTTCCGTTCCGCCATCCACTTAGACAGTCCAGAGAAGTTAGTGGGAACAAGAAGTTACTAAAAGGTGTGGTTGATGCTGAAAGATACGGTCTCTAACTCATATGTTTGATAAGCTACTTATGCTTATGCGTCTTAAGGTTAGTAGACCGAATCTAATTTTTACAGAGAATAATACTTTAATGAGTGTTGTTAGAGCTAGACTACACCGGGTTGGAATGTTTTGGGTGGTCTTGAATCAAAGAAAATTGGATGGATACAGCGTGTTGATGTTAAGCTGGTATTAAACAAAAATCGTGTGCTGATGCTTAGCTGATAAAAAAAAGGAAAGAAAATGTTGTTGAGGATTCAACTGTAAATATGTCGTTGTGGTTATGGAATATGTTGTTACTTGTAACACCCGCAAATGTACCCTATTTTTCTAGTAAAAATATTTTACGGATACTTTTCAGCGAAATTTAGTTTTATTTTAGAATTTAATTTTCCGTGTCGAATTTAGAATTTCCGAGTTCGTATTTAAGTTTTTCGCGAGATTTCAAGAAAAACCCGTCTTAAGCCGTCTTTGACTTTTTCTTGACTTTTTCTCTTATACTCTCTCATACTACTCCTAACCTAATTCATACTCACACAAACACAACTCAACATTTCTTCTTCTCGAAGAAACCCAAAACCTTGCCTCCATTTTCATCCAATCTTAGAATCGTCATATCTCGCTCATTTCTCGCTCAAATTCACGTAAGTTCGTCTTATTCTTCCCCTCTTAGCTTCCGCTATCCGTATTGGTAATAAAATTACCGTCTTTCTCGCTTTTCAATTTATCCGTCTTTCTCAAAGGTGAATTATTTTAATCTTTTAGTATCTAATTGTAGGTGGAGACTAGGAAGGCTTAGAAATCGTTTAAAGTAGCATAAAGGTAACGGTGAAAGGTTACTCGATATCATTTACGTGTTTTATGTATTTTCTAGGCTAGTAATCGTATTTAGATTATGGTTAGTATGCTTAGGACTTGTGTTGTTGTTGTTGGTTGTTGTTAGTTGTTAATTGATATGAGAATTGATGGTTTGTGATGATAAATGAGGATTTTTGTTGTTGGTAACTTGTTGGGATTTGTACGTGCCTAAATCCCGTGAAGGACGGTGGCTGCGTCGTGGGACGGTGGCTGCGTCGTGGGACGCTGGCTGCGTCGTAGGGCGCTGGCAGCGTTACTCGCGGCCGACTGCAGTTTTCCTGCACTGACCCCTTTTCGTAAAATGATCATATCTCCTTCGTTACTTGCTTGTTTTGGGCTTGTGACATTCCGTTGGAACCGTAAGAGGATAAGCTATCACCTCCATTTTGAATTTCTACATTTGCATGTCTAGAACTCTAGGTATGACCGTTTGAAGTGGACCCTTGTTTTAGTTGGTTTCCAAACCACGTTGTTTTGGAGAGGTGATCTATATTTTAATTCATTATGCTTCATAAACTTGTTCTAATGCTTATGTATCATGTATTGATTCACTTTTATCATAGTTAAGTTTATATAATTCCCTATTCACATGTTTTGTGACGGTTTTTGGTATGTCCTACTTTGAGTCAGTTTTTACAAATGATACGGTTTGAGCACTATTTTTTTATGTGCTTTGTACTCTCATTCTCTTAGCTACCTCCACGTTCGTAAGGCTGGAATGTCGGAACGGGGAGGTATCCTACTGCTTAATTGCATGTGTTAGTGGGCATACGACGACGTTGTTGGGAGGCGAACGTTTTGCGTTGATCGACCCGGCCGTCAAATGTTGTGTACTTGCGAGGTGGTGTTATTTGCATGTAGCGTACCGCTTGTTATGTGGCTCGAGCTCTTTTCCGCCTCTTTCGTGAATTATTCTACCGAATTTGGGGTACTCGGCGTCAATGATTGACCGAGTCTTGGATGCGAAATGTCATCGCTTGTCGAACCAGAAAATGCGATTCTGGGAATCTGGCCAGATTTAGATTAGGAACCGTATTATTATCGTCGTTCCTACCAGGAGGAAATTAGTCTACATATACGAAATGTCATCGTGTATGCGTTCAGGGAATGTTTTTCTCCCGTGGATGCCTGTTAATCATACTTGCCATGTACACGGTGCTAGTGCGTTTCATTTACCGTGAGAGAGGTCGTCATTGTATTGTTATGTGTGGATGGGTGATTACATGATTGATTATTAATGGTCATACCATGACTTGACATGGTTTGTTTGTCGAGTCTCAATCTTATCAAACTTATACCGCTAACGGTGAGATGCAAGCCCTAGTGAGCGTATTCGGTTGCCTAAGAGTGTCTTCCCCGAGTCTTTGTATAACATGATGGTTACGGTTTTGTACTCCATGTATCGATATCTTTATGCATTGAGTTGCCTATCTATTCTTATCGTATTTCACATGTATATCTATATATACATGCTTCTACTTTTGTATTTCCTTCTATATACGTTTAATGTGATATGGCTGAAGAGGTTCATGTTTTTCATGGATGAACAGGTTGCTTGATTGGATGGCTTTTTGCTTATGGTATTTTGGATTCGGGTGTGAGCTAGCGGGCGTGGTCCCTGGATTGAAACACCTCTAGACGATTTTAGCTAATTGCTAATAACTTTGTTGTTGGATAACATTTGGAGAGGCTACGTCTCTTGTAGTATTTTGTATTTTGTTTGTAACATCTGACACTCCTCGTATTTTCTATTGGCATGTAAAAAGTTTTAAAAAAACCGTATTTCCGCTATTTAAATCACATGCTTGTATGTTTTATTTCGGCATTCGCGAGGGTTGTCACAGTTGGTATCAGAGCTTTATCGCTCCCGACGCACACACGTGAACCCTAAACTTAAACTACTTGACCTTGAAATAATAAATGAGAGATGGGTAGACTTAAGGACCTAAGGTTGTAGTCTTTGGTGTACTTGATGTTTGTTAGGTTCTAACTTGTTTGTTGATTGTGTTGAGTGATGTTATGTTTGTTTGTATCTACCGTTTTGAGGTGGATCATTTTGTTACGTAGAAGAAGTATCCTCTACCGAAGATTTGAAGATTGACAAGCCTAATTGAAGTGTATTTCTTCCTCATCTATGAATTCTCTCGTCCTTATTGTATTATGCTCTCTTCCTTTTATCTAGGTGCTTCTTTCGCTTCCATCTTGTTTGCCTCTTGGAAATTACTCTTAATAGTTCCTCCATCTTACCATTGGTATCCTTACCTTCCTCTTGTAACATTTTTATGGATGCCATACCTATTTGTTTGTGGTATTTTATACTTGGTCAGAAGAACTTTGAATTTTGTGGAATATTAGTGATTGTTAGAATGAATTTGTGATTTGAGGAAAATGGTGTAAATCTAAATTCACCCTATATTGATGATTGGTTGTAACTCTAAGGAAATGTAGTAAGATAAGTTTGATGATTTTAATGCTTGATGCTTGTCATGACTAATGTGTGGATAGTTCATGATATTTGATGGTGTAAGGTTGAATGAGTTGGCTATGACTTCTTAACTCATTAGTAATTTAGTCTTTTGGACTTAGAGGTTTAGTATTGTTTTGAAGACCATGCTTATGATATGTCTAATTGGTGTAAATAAGAAGTTTTAAATGATATCTTGAGGTGCGAATACTTTTGAGGTTAAGTGACGTCTTGTGGTTTCCTATTGTGTGTTTGTGAGAATAGGCTTGGTGGAAAAGCTTTTGGCTATAGTTCTTGGATTTAAAGATATGATCTTATCTTATGGTATCGGAGACTCATTTGAAGTAGTAAGATTTCGTTGTAAGTTGAACCATATTACTTGAGGATTATAGATATGAGCGAGATTCGATGATGTGAACTATGATGGAAATACCTTGGGACGTTAATAATGATGTTTGACTTGAGGTTGTAATTTGTTAATAATGAACTCGTGGGCTATATGAGTTGAAAATGACCGAGTATAAGGAAGTATTTGTTAGTCCTTCAGTTAAAGAAACCTTTGAAGTTGTGTTGAATGATTGAGCTAAAGGAATGTTACTCTGCTTGAGTTGCAATTCCGCAATTTGGAATCCGTCTTATATGAAAGGGTGGATGAATTGGGTTGTAATCGATTTTTTAAATCTAGGTGTACCTTACTTTGATGATTGTGGTACGATGGTCCCTTGTAAGAGACCTTTGTTTGGGATGAGTTGCTTTACTATCACCCTAAGCCTGAAACTATAAATTTTGTGGATTAAACCTTAAACCCTTACTCGTGCCATTGTCCCTTTTCATTTACATTCTTGAATGTTTTTGGTCAAGATTGATCTTTAAGAAATCGCATGCTCATATCTTCTTTCTTACTCAGATATATTCATACCTCTACTATCTGCTTTGTCTCTTCCTTGACCTCGTTATTTTCTGCGCTCCTCTCTTGTAATCTCGTGCCTTATTTATTCTCGTGTTCTCCTTGAGATTCCTTATCGTTTTCTATCTCGTTGCTCCTTCATCTTTTCTCTAGTGGATTGGATATTCCGTTTGTAAGGCTCAGAGAATAAGCGTGATGTAATTTGGGATTCTTTAGTTAGAATATGTGTCCTTTGATTGAGCAAATTTCATGTTGTATTTCATCATGGGAAATAGGACTTAAGCTCTAGGATGAATCCTAATAGTGATAATGTATCCTCTCTTAGTAGTTTTAGATTTGGAGCTTGGTATTGTAGTGCTATTTTGAGAATTGAGTTGATCATGATAATAGTTCGTTGTTGTTGGGTATTTAATGGTTGCTTGGTATGTCATTTGGGAATTGGATGTCTCTAATTGGTGGATTCTAAAAGAGACTTTGCTTTAGGGTAATTAAGCCGGTACCCAAGGGTCGAAGAGTATTGTCATAAATGAAAATCGATTCATTTTGAGTTTTAGATGATCTAGATTATTTGAATGGTTGTCTCATTGCCAAGTGATTGATCATTTGTGGTTTGGAATTAGTAATTCTCTTTTATTCTTAAGGAATCATAGTTTGAGATTGAGAAATGTTCGTTGCAAGCTTTGGATAGTGAGTGCTCAGTTGTTATGGATTATAGAGTTAGAATGGTGAACCCATTTATCTTGAGGATTAGTAACCACCATAGTTTGCTAATGTGACTATTTATATTTGAGGCTTCGAGCGTAGTAATGATCAAATTAAGGATGTTATGGCGTATTAAAGAATTCTTATAAGCGATAATGGATTGTGGATTTTCCCTTGTCGTGAGACTTTGGATGAGGCTAGTTGGATCCTAGATGATTATGTTTTGTTGCGTGGTTTGTGTTTTGACTTTCGAGGATGAGAAAGTTCTTGTAAATTTAGGATAATGAGTTTGAAGTAAATTGGATTAAAGGATTTCATGGTAAGTCTCCTTTACCATGTGGATTGTTAGTTGTGGAGTCTACCGTGCCGATGGACTTCAGTAGATACTAAATGGATCTGAATAATTAAGTTATTGGCTTGAATTCTCGTGATTATGGAATATTTTTGTAGGAATTCTGATGATTGAAAATGATGAGTTGCAAATTGGGTAAATTGCATTCTCTTGAGGATTTGGTTTATTAGTAGAGTTGTATTGTCGAATTCCTGTAGATCTTCCTGCCGACTTTATCTTAATCTTCCTATCCCTAAGAATTCGATTTGTTTGGTTTTTGCGTGTTTTGTATATATTTTGTTATCGTGATTTGTGAACTTGATGTTCGAGTCGCTCTATGTACGTGTATTGTCCTGTTATTTGATTTTATCTTTGATAAAACCTTCAAATTTCCATATTGTATTTCTAATATAACTTTTCAAAGAAGTCTAAAATGGACTTTGTATCCTCTTTTTGGAGAAGATAGATTTCTTTTGCTTTTATATTTGGATTTTGCGTTTGGTTAGATGTTTGCACTTGTTATTGGAGACGCCTGATAACTATTCCTGCACTTACTAACGTTTGTTTGATTTTCGATTTCACTATTTCGACTTTGATTTGATTTTTGATAGCTAGAGTTCTCGTTCGCGACGAGCACTCTTGTGATTCGTTAATAAAGTTTCGCACTTATGAAAAATTTCCTTAAACCGTTTTCGAGAAGAACATCGTTTCATAAATGTTTCCCTTATAAGAGTTTTCGTATTAATTTTGAAAACCGATTCTTGTCTTTGATACTTTTATTTTCTACTCTCAAGTTTCGAGGACGAAACTTTTTAAAAGGTGGGGTGATTGTAACACCCGCAAATTACCCTAATTTTCTAGTAAAAATATTTTACGGATACTTTTCAGCGAAATTTAGTTTTATTTTAGAATTTAATTTTCCGTGTCGAATTTAGAATTTCCGAGTTCGTATTTGGATTTTTCGCGAGATTTTAAGTAAAACCCGTCTTAAGTCGTCTTTGACTTTTTCTTGACTTTTTCCCTTATACTCCCTCATACTACTCCTAACCTAATTCATACTCACACAAACACAACTCAACATTTCTTCTTCTCTAAGAAACCCAAAACCTTGCCTCCATTTTCATCCAATCTTAGAATCGTCATATCTCGCTCATTTCTCGCTCAAATTCACGTAAGTTCGTCTTATTCTTCCCCTCTTAGCTTCCGCTATCCGTATTGGTAATAAAATTACCGTCATTCTCGCTTTTCAATTTATCCGTCTTTCTCAAAGGTGAATTATATTCATCTTTTATTATCTAATTGTAGGTGGAGACTAGGAAGGCTTAGAAATCGTTTAAAGTCGCATAAAGGTAACGGTGAAGGGTTACTCGATATCACTTACGTGTTTTATGTGTTTTCTAGGCTAGTAATCGTATTTAGATTATGGTTAGTATGCTTAGGACTTGTGTTGTTGTTGTTGGTTGTTGTTGTTAGTTGTTAATTGATATGAGAATTGATGGTTTGTGATGATAAATGAGGATTTTTGTTGTTGGTAACTTGTTGGGATTTGTTCGTGCCTGAATCCCGTGAAGGACGCTGGCTGCGTCGTGGGACGCTGGCTGCGTCGTAGGGCGCTGGCAGCGTTACTCGCGGCCGACTGCAGTTTTCCTGCACTGACCCCTTTTCGTAAAATGATCATATCTCCTTCGTTACTTGCTTGTTTTGGGCTTGTGACATCCCTTTGGAACCGTAAGAGGATAAGCTATCACCTCCATTTTGAATTTCTGCATTTTCATGTCTAAAACTCTAGTTATGACCGTTTGAAGTGGACCCTTGTTTTAGTTGGTTTCCAAACAACGTTGTTTTGGAGAGGTGATCTATGTTTTTATTCATTATGCTTCATAAACTTGTTCTAATGCTTATGTATCATGTATTGATTCATTTTTATCATAGTTAAGTTTATATAATTCCCTATTCACATGTTTTGTGACGGTTTTTGGTATGTCCTACTTTGAGTCGGTTTATACAAATGATACGGTTTGAGCACTATTTTGTTATGTGCTTTGTACGTTCATTCTCTTGGCTACCTCTATGTTCGTAAGGCTGAAATGTCGGAACGGGGAGGTATCCTACTGCTTAATTGCATGTGTTAATGGGCATACGACGGCGTTGTTGGGAGGCGAACGCTTTGCGTTGATCGACCCGGCCGTCAAATGTTGTGTACTTGCGAGGTGGTGTTATTTGCATGTAGCGTACCACTTTTTATGTGACTCGAGCTCTTTTCCGCCTCTTTCGTGACTTATTCTACCGAATTTGGGATACTCGGCGTCAATGATTGACCGAGTCTTGGATGCGAAATGTCATCGCTTGTCGAACCGGAAAATGCGATTCTGGGAGTCTGGCCAGATTTAGATTAGGAACTGTATTATTATCGTCGTTCCTACCAGGAGGAAATTAGTCTACATATACGAAATGTCATCGTGTATGCGTTCAGGGAATGTTTTTCTCCCGTGGATGCCTGTTAATCATACTTGCCATGTACACGGTGCTTGTGCGTTTCATTTACCGTGAGAGAGGTCGTCATTGTATTGTTATTGTGGATGGGTGATTACATGATTGATAATTCATGGTCATACCATGACTTGGCATGGTTTGTTTGTCGAGTCTCAATCTTATCAAACTTATACCGCTAACGGTGAGATGCAAGCCCTAGTGAGCGTATTCGGTTGCCTAAGAGTGTCTTCCCCGAGTCTTTGTATAACATGATGGTTAACGGTTTTGTATCCATGTATCGATATCTTTATGCATTGAATTGCCTATCTATCCTTATCGTATTTCACATGTATATCTATATATGCATGCTTCTACTTTTGTATTTCCTTCTATGTACGTTTAATGTGATATGGCTGGGAGAACCCGGAGTTACTCCCCACTGACTGTGGCGTTCATGTTTTTCATGGATGAACAGGTTGCTTGATTGGATGGCTTTTTGCTTGTGGTATTTTGGGTTCGGGTGTGAGCTAGCGGGCGTGGTCCCTGGATTGAAACACCTCTAGACGATTTTAGCTAGTTGCTAATAACTTTGTTGTTGGATAACATTTGGAGAGACTACGTCTCTTGTAGTATTTTGTATTTGGTTTGTAACATCTGACACTCCTCGTATTTTCTATTGGCATGAAAAAAGTTTTAAAAACACCGTATTTCCGCTATTTAAATCACATGCTTGTATGTTTTATTTCCGCATTCGCGACGGTTGTCACATTACTCGTATGATGGAGCAAAGTGCAGTCTTGTGTTAAGGAGGTCTTATTGAACGAATGTTTGTTTCATTACAAATATTTGGGTCCGATTTCTGTTTATGATGGAGGACTTGAGTATCGATGGTGGACTAATAGACCTTATGAATACCCTCAACCTACTCTAAATCACATCTCATCTTTATAAATCACGTCTTAAGCCATATTATTCCTTACTTTGGTTATGATTTGATTATGTTGTTAGTTTTTTCTTAGTAGTTATCATAGACGGTGTCATGGTTTTCTATTTTGGGAACTTAATTTCATTGTTTGATATGTGCTTTTGACTTGGTTCTATAATAGCTTTACTTTATATTAGTCTAGTCATTTTATATCTTTTCTCGTCTTTTCGATGATGTCAAGAGGGGAAAGAAATGACCTTGATTTGAGTCGATTACCTAAGCTTGCTCCTTGTCAAGACCTTTAGTCTCTTAAGGTCCTTAGATGCTTATTCTTTAGCTTTAGATTTTTTGATCTTGCGTTCTACCCACTCTGAATTTTATAGTATTATGTTGAGGGGGAACTTACCTTAGTCACAAATCATTAAGAGGCTTGTCATCATAAAAAATGGGGAATTTGTTGAACCATATAGTTATATGATTATGTTTTGATAAAGACAAGTATGTTTGTATAAGATATACGCCTGTACTTGTATTCGTTTGTTTAGTCTTGGTTAGATTAAGCATGGTTTGGTACGTAAAGTTATAGCTAGTTTATTTATAACCTTGATGATTTGTGAAGCAAAGGGGAAAAAAAATTATAGGCCATTGTACTTTAACTTTGGAAATGCTGAAGTAAAGTTATAGGTGTCTCTACTATAACATTGGTGATTGTCAAGCTCAAGATCAACGGCGAAGTCTTAAAGAAGCTGGTGGAGCTCAAGATGAAGAGCTCGTGATTTGAATGAAGTGGTGATGAACATACTGAAGATCTCCATGAAGATTTTGAAATATAGGTCGTCGTCCAATAACGGTAATTTCAATAGTAAAATTGGGAAGTAAAGTTATAGCTGTTTTTAACTATAACCTTACTTACCAAGTTCAAAGTTATAAGTGAACTTACTCTAACGTTGGAGCAGCGAATATAGGGCGGTAGTTTTAATTTTTTAAAACGGTTTTTGAACATATTTTTAAATAATCTTTTTAACAAAAAAGTATTTATAGTGGATTAAGGTTTAAATCGTTCAGTTTGAATATTATTATGATTTCTCTATTGATTAGTAAAACAACTTATGAGTTGTTATGCTATTTAGGGTTTTCATATATGTTCAAGACTAAACCCTAATTTAATTTAGTAAAGCCCAACAATGGACTAGGGTTTCACGTGGTCAAGGCTTATTGTAACACCCCAGATTATAATAATGAGCAATTTACTAAAGTCGTGAATTTTATAAATTCGTCTTTTACTTTTATTGGTTAAAATATTTTAAGTCGATAATTTATGATTTCATGGCTTTAAATTAATGATAAATAGAATTTAGTTTAGTTGGGTAGAAACCGTCGCATTTCAGTCCGTTATGAGTTCATAACTGGATTCTACGCGAAAATCCAAGTGAGTTGACCCGATATAAAATTTAAGCCTTCTACTATTCACCTTCTCAAAATAAACTCACTTATCCCTCGTCCTTCCTCCTCAAAAGTTCAGCAACATACTCACTTTCATCTTCTTCCTCAAACAACCAAAACCACCATTAAACCTCCATAACTTCCTTAATTTAAGACGGATGCCATTTCTGCGTCTCTCAACGAAACTTGACGATTTTTATATCAATCTTCTCGTCTCATCCTCCTCTGCTTTTTCATACCATAAAATATCCAATTCTTCCAACTTTTTATAAAACCCATTTTTCTAGATCTAAACTTAAGACGGACATAACTTGTTCGTTTCTTAACGTAATTCAATTCCGTTTAATGTTTCGGAATCTTCTCACCATCCTTTTTCATTATATCTAATAAAAGATCGAAACGTTTAACGTGGTTTTAAGACTGTCTTTTACCATTTTTCGGTTTTGTGTTCTTGTCGCTTTATTTATCGGGAAAAGATGTATTTTGAAGATTTAAGGTCAAGGAATTCATGTGGGTTGATAGTTAGCTTGGGAATCGAAGATTTGAAGTGCTTATCGAGGTAACGGTGATGGGTTACTCGATATCAATATGTATTTTATTTGTTAATTTTTGTATTTACTAGTGAAAGATTAATTGATTGTGTTGATTTCACATGAAAAAGAGTTTATTCCTCACTTATATGTTTAGTCCATCTCATATACCTATTTTGTGATAATCTTGTGCAAAGTTACATTTATGTTGTTGGATTTATTCATTCATTATGTTAAACTCATGTTTGAGTGATAAATATTACGTTTTGATGTGTTAATTAACCACTAGTACAGATTGGGTATGATTATGTTACGTTTAATATGATTGGATGATGATAAGCGTTGGTAAAATTAATTGGATGGGAAATGGATTTGAAGTTTTTGTTCAATGTTGTTGTTTTCGTGACCGTGGCCCCCCAGCCAGCTGACGCTCGCCGCCCCCACCCTTTGGTAAGAGTTCTCTGCTTGGTTGAATGTCGAATTTGGAGATTTTGGACAAGTGCGTGCCCCAGCCGGGTGGCCAGATGCCGCCTAGCCTGATGGGAGCCGCTTTCTTCCCCTTTGTTCGAGTTTTGCATGTTGCCTGTGACCCCCAGCCAGGTGACCGGCCGCCACCTAGCCGGCAAGAAGTCACTCCTCCTCGTCCTTGCTCGGTTTTTCAGGATTGCCCATGACCCTAGTGTTGAAGCTAGTGTCCTCCACAGTTAGTGTGATAACATGAATAAATCTCTTACAGGTTCACAGGGTATACTTAGTATTCTTATCAGTTGATTAACGTTTATCGATACCGGTTGGCTTGCTAGGAGTTTGACTTTATTGTCATTTTAATGGCGGTGATCAACTTGTCCCTAAAAGTCACACCTAAAGGATGTGCCTGAGAGATGTGATTATATGAATAATATAATCACATTGATGCCTTATTAAATGATCTGACTAAAAGGTTAGTCGATGTATATGACTAAAAGGTTAGTCAATGTAATGATGATACGATTATTTAGTAACGATTAAATAATATTAGCTGAGACGAATTAAATGTAATTCGTAATTAAATATAAACCATTATATTTAATCAATGTATATAATATAAGCTTAAACGAATTAAATTGTTAATTCGTAATTAAACATAAAATGTTATTTAATTAGCAAATTATAAATATACGGATATTTATAGTTGACGTATATATTATAGTACATGCTAATATAACCGAAAAAGGAAAGAAAAAAAATAGTCTTTTTCCATCTTAATTTTCGGCTAATGAGAGTTAAAAATAAGAGAAAATATCTCCTATTTTCTCTTATGGTAACTAGGTAAAAAACCTAATAACAAGAGGGTTAAAAAGAAAAAAAAAATCTCCTTGACCTAGTGGTTGTGTGGTTCGGCCGAAATAGACAAGGGAAGAGCAAAAAGAAAAATTCAGATTTTTCTCTCTAATTCTTCTATCATTCATCATTACACAAGAAAAATTAGCAGTAAATTTTCACTAATATTCTAGCACAAGCAAGGCATATCTTGGAGCATCTTGGGTGCAACAATTAGGAGAATATCGATTTCGATATTGTTCATAGGCCATATTTGCTAGGACCAAAGGTTAATTCGAGATTCATTATAATTTTATATTATGCAATTCATTTATGACTCGTAATTCATATACTATAGTTTCGTTATAATCCGTAATGTAATGACGAAATATACCGATATTTCCTACAAGTGGTATCAGAGCAAAGGGCTACGAAATTATTTTATATGTTTTTCATAATTGATGAAATATAAGATTAGAATTTTTTGTTTTGTTTTTTTTGTTTTTTGTTTTAGGCCGAGAAAAAAAAAAGTTTTTTTTTTGTTTTTTTAATGCTGCTGCCGAGAGAAAAAAAAAAAAAAATTTGCCTTGTTTTTCCATTTTGATTCATTATAATTGTTGTTTAAATAGTTAAGACGATAATTGTTGGAGTAGATGTCCTCCACAATAGTGCGCCACATAATAAATCTTATTAAGGAATATAATTGGGATATTTATTGACTATATATATATGATTAGTCAGTTGATTAACGTAAATCAATAACGGTTGGCTGACTAGAGTTTGACGTTATTGTCGTTTGACGGCGGTGATCAACTGATCCCTTTCGGTCACACCTAAAGGATGAAATCCAAATAGTAACTAATTATTTGTATACGATACAGTTAATTAGTACATTACATATATTCGATATGTACGAGAGTTAATTGTTAGAAATTGAGTTAAGAACTCAAATTCGATTAAGCTTATTTTTCAATTATGCGATAATTGACTAATAAATTTATATCTTATTTTAATACGATTAAATAAGATTTAACTTAGTAATTAATCGTTAAATTACTAAATTAGTTGAGGTTTTGAGATAGAGGTAATTAGTTAATTATATTTACAAGGAGTTGTAAAATAAATTAACTAAGCATTGTGGGACCCATTATATATTGATATAATGGTAAAATATTACTTAAAATGTTAAGTATATATTATTTATTTAATTGAGTCATATAATTGTTATATGATCAAATTAACACTTAATTATACAAGATAATTAACCATATGATCAATAAGTATTTGTGAGACAAATATCAAAAATCAAAATGGACCAAACTAGGCCATGTTGGCCGGTTATGTTGTAGTTACAAAGGTGATGATTGTTGTTCTTGTTTACACTCTTTAGTTACTAATTGAAAGTGACATAACAAGTAGAATATAATCACCACTTATACTACAACACTCCACTCTAATGCATGTGATCAAACTGAACAAAATAAGAGTCATTTTTGGACTAGATGGTCCGGCCATTTTGGCTATATAATGAACAAATGTTGTTCATTATTCAACTACTTCATTTTGTACAATTTTACACTTCTCTCTAAAATCCTTCCTCTCACTAAAAACTCTCATATACTAATATTTCCTAAGTATTACTAGTGTAGTAATATAGTCTAATATTAGTAGTATATCATCTATCTTATTATCTAGTTAATAATAAGAGTAGATTATTTGGTGTCATCTTGGTGCAACTTGAAGGAGGTCTTCTAGTTTGGAGATTTCTTGTTCATCCATATTATTAGCTCAAGAACAACAAGAAGGTGTTCTTGTTGTGCCCATATTATTTCCATATCAATGTGAGGAAATTTCTTCTTTTATATAAATGTCTTTATATTTGCATGCATGTTACATAGATCATTAAATACTAAATTAACAAGTAATTTAGCAACTAATTAGAGGAGTCTAATTAAGGTCTATGGACTTTCATGTGGTATCAGAGCTAGCTTGTAGCATGCATGTTCATTTTGGACATTTTTATTAAAGTTATAAGATAACTAATAAATCAAAGATTTTGAGTTAAAATACGATTCTGACGAAATATTTTGGTGCATGTATACCTACTGACTTCAAAATGTTTGTGGTTAAATTTCGTGATTTTAGGGATTAAGTTTCTATTTATTTTGATTTTTGGCGTTTAAACCGAGTTAACATGCATTGTATGAGTTAAAAGTTAACTAAAAATAGTTGCATGTTGATTCTGGCCATGAAATTGTAATATGATCTCACATGAATATCTTACATATTTTATGTAAAATTTCGTGACTTTTACTTATGTATTGCATGTTCATTGATTTTTATACGATAAAAGTCGATAATATGAGATTATAATGTTCATAAAACTGAAACGTCCATTTCTGGTCTTGAAAATTTTTTGTACATTTTAGATTCTAATGTTGATACTCTTGGTGAAAGTTCATAATTTGTTTCACTGTTTTACTATATCTAATGTTTTTATTTGATAAAACCATTAAATACAAAGCTGTTTGTTCATAAAATTAATTTAGATTTTTTGAGCAAATGTTTTTTATTTTTATAGTTCCTGGAATTGTTCTAGAATGTAAAAAATTTTTGGTTTCAAATTTTATGATGTTTATATTTTATTTTGGTTTTATTTCATAATTGTTATGATTAAACCGTAATATTTAGCAAATGAAATCAAATCGATCTAATTAATGACCAACAAAATTAGTAGTGACTAATTTTGAGTTCTAAATCAGTTTAGTTAATTAGTTTGAATTTAAATGAGATTTAAAAGTTGATAGTGATTTTTAATGGTTAAAAATCAATAAATCCCGAAAAAATCGAGCTACAATGAGCATGAATTGAACTTAGGACGATTTTGGCATGAATTTTGCAGCAATTTATTTTATTTATTTTGAATGATGAATGTCATTTATTTAATAATTTATGCAAAGTTTGTACCTAGTATGGCCTAGTTATTTTTAATCGTTATTACCCGTAATGTAAGGGAATAACGGTTTGGTTGTAATTTATTGCGATACACTCTGTATCGCCGGTTTGTATAATTTAATAATTTTATTTTATAGAATAAATGTATAATAGGAATTTATATATTTGTATATTTGTAATTATTTTATGAAGACCGGTGACTCCCTCAAGACGGTGCCATTTTGGAAGGTGTTCCAAGTGAAGAGGTAAGGGACCAAGGAGTTGGTTTCCGAATTTGTAACTATCTAGTTAATTTTGATTAGCTAGGTGGCCATACTAGGATTTTATTGTTGCTTGGTTGCTTGCTTTATTTCCGCTCATGCCAAAATCGTCACACATGCATTTTATTTTCCGTTATTGTCAATTCAACGTTATTCACAATTCACCGACTTAGTTCACTTATAGGGAATTAATAACTAAATTGACAAGAACTCTCACATATTTTAAAAAATTGAGATTAGCCTTACCAATTAGTAACACCTATGAATCCCGTGTTCTTTCGGGCTACCACGCTCGTGGGTCCCTTTTTACCTCGGGTAAGTAGGGTGATACGATCACAAGCTAAAATTGGATTGGACTCAACGAGATAAGCGTTATCTTGGGACTAGGAGATGGATTTAGTTGAAATCCGTCAACCAAGAGTTCTAAGGGTAGAATTAGTCAAGTAATAACTTACCATTTCTAGATTAAAGTAGCATGCGATGACTATTTTTATTTAAAGATGGGTCTTGGAATCATTTATATAATTCAGTGAGGGGTCATTATATGAATGCTAAACTTGTTAAAATGTTTTTCAAGTAAATTAACAATGAATGTTTATATATTTCTTTTTGTTGTAGTTACCATATTCGCATAATGTCAACATCATCAAACGTTGCAACCTTGGGTAGAGACTCATGGTTTAGGTCCGTCATGGACAAGTGTGTCCTTAAGGATGACGGAAGTAACTTCGTTGAATGGGAATCAACGATCAAGAGCGCCGCGTTATCCGATAACGTGCTTCGCTACTTGGTCGAAGAGCCCCCCACCGAACCCGCGCCAAGATCGTCCGCAGTGGTTCGGGCCGAATATGACCTTTATTTGAAGGTTGCTAATGACGTCAAGAATGTCTTGATTTGGTCAATCTCACCCAAACTTAAACTCCAATTGATTTCTCTCAATGCATATGCGATATTCACGAGGATCACTTCGCTGTTTTCGCAAGCCCCTCAAATTCTCCAATATGAGGCGATTACGAAATTCTTTGACACTAAGCTTCAAAGGGGCCAAAAAGTTGGCCCACACGTGCTCAAAATGGTTGAGCACGCGGACACCTTAGAGCGTCTAGGGTGCACAATTCCGAAGAATTTGGTGGTGGGTACGATCCTTCATTCACTCTCACCTAAGTTCACCCAATTTAGGGTGAACTATAACATGAATGGCATGGACAAGAGTTTCCATGAACTCCATGCACTCCTCACCCAAGCGGAGAGGGACATGGAGGCTAGTGGGAGTGAACCCAAGGATGTTCTTTCCATGAAAATGAAGAACATGAACCTTGGGGTAAGGAAGGACAAGGGAAAGGGTAAGACTCTTTTCAAGAAATCCGGCAAGGGAAAGGGCAAGGTCTTTTATAAGGCCAAGCCCAAGGTCAACAAACACGCGGAGGCGGATTGCTATTATTGTAATCGCAAAGGGCATTGGAAATGCATTTGCCCCAAGTACTTGAAAGATAAGAAGGACGGTTTGGTGTGACAACGTCAGTAAAATTTCTTTCCATCATCTCTAATGATAGATTATAACTTGCTAGTACATCTTCTTGGGTATTTTGATACCGGTTGTGGTTCTCACCTTTGTAATCATGTTACAGGGGCTGAGGGGACGTTGTCAAGCATAGCCAAGGGTGACTGACCCTGCGCATGGAAATGGAGCTAAGGTAGCCGCAGTTTCCGGTGTGCACCTACTTTCTTTCTTTTTTTTTTTTTCCTAATGGTTTAGAATTGTATTTAAATAATTGCTATTATGTTCCAACTCTTACCAAGAACATTACCTCCATTTCCGTGTTAGACATGGAAGGTTTTTCTTTTTGCATTAAGAACAACTGTTGTACTTTTGCTTTTAATGAAATGGTTTATGGCGAGGCCATTTCTATTGGAGTTATTTATGTTCTAGATATTGCAAAAGAGGTCTATCATGTAGAAAACAAGACGCTCAAAACAGGTGAACCTAATCAATCATACCTTTGGCATTGTCGTTTAGGGCACATAAACGAACGACGCATAAAGAGACTTGTTTCATCTAAAGTACTCAAACCATTCGATTACGAATCTTATGGCGTATGCGAATCTTGTCTTCTAGCAAGATACTCTGTCTCCTTTTACTGTGAAAAGGGACACGAGCCAAGTGAAGTATTAGGACTTATACATCGATGTATGCGGTCCCATGACTATCCGAGCTAGATGTGGTTTAATCACTAACTTCATTACGTTTACTGACGACTTGAGTAATATGGATGATGTCTACTTGATGAGGCATAAATGATGTTTTGAAAAATTCCAAGAAGTTCAAAATGAAGTGAAAACAAATTGAATAAAAGGATTAAAACCCTACGATCCGATCGTGGTGGTGAATACTTGAACATGAATTTGGATTCCACACCTGACAGATTTGGTAGTAAGTTCACAAGAACTCCCTCCTGGAAACCCTCAATTAAACTGTTTATCCGAACGAAGAAAATCGAACTTTATTAGATAAATGGTTCAATCTATGATTAGTCTAACAGAGCTTCATGAATATTTTGGGGTTTTTGCTATCTTATCGCAATGAGTTTCAACTAAATCGAAGCCCGACTAAAGCGCAACAAGACTCCCATATGAGATATGGACAGGAAAGTCCCTTATTTGTCATTTATGAGAATTTGGGGATGCGAGGCTTTTGTTAAGAATAAGTCTGACTATAAACTCGCACCCAAATCTGACAAATGTCTTTTTGTAGGATATCCAAAGGAATCACGTACTTATTACTTCTACAATAAACACGAGGACAAAGTGTTTGTGTCTCGTGATGCAGTCTTTTTAGAAAATGATTTTATTTCTAAAAGACAGAGTGGGAGAAAATTTGAACTTGATGAAGTCCAAGAGCCACAAACCGAAAAGGACGACAACGAGGAAAACGTTCCCTCTTCGTTTAGTACGGTTATTATTCCTTCGGAACCTAGGAGGTCAAGCAGAATTAGTCATCCACCTGATAGATACCTTGGTATTATAGAGGAAGGTGATGACTATAATGTGTTACTTTTTGAAAGTGACGAACCTACTACCTACAAAGCTGCCATTTCTAGTCTCGACTCAAAGCTATGGCTAGGAGCCATGCAATCCGAAATGGATTCTATGTACGACAATCAAGTATGGAACTTGGTTGATTTACCTAAGGAGGTACGACCTCTTCAGTGTAAGTGGATCTATAAGATCAAAAGTGGCATAGACAAACATAATGATGTTTATAAAGCAAGATTGGTGGCAAAAGGTTTCACCCAAGTTCATGGTCTTCACTATGACGAAACCTTCGCCCCAGTTGCCATGCTTCGATCCATAAGGATTATCTTAGCGGTTGCCTCATTTCATAATTATGAGATTTGGCAAATGGATGTCAAAACCGCCTTCTTGAATGGGATTCTAGAAGAGGAAGTGTACATGACACAACCTGAAGGTTTTGTGGATCCATCAAACCCTAAGAAGGTATGCAAACTTAAGAGATCCATCTATGGTCTTAAGCAAGCATCCAGGAGTTGAAATCATCGTTTCGATCATGTAATTAAACAAAATGGTTTCACTCGAAGTGTCGAGGAACCGTGTTTATACATGAAGTTTAGTGGGAGTAAAGTAACTTTTCTAGTCTTGTATGTAGATGAAATACTACTCATTGGGAATGATATTCCAATGCTCACCTTCCTGTAAAGGAGTGGCTAGGAATACTTCCAATGAAAGACTTAGTAGGGCCCAGCGCATTTAGGTATCCGGATCTATAGGGAAATCTAAAGGATACTATCATTGTCAAGAGACTTATATAGATAAGATTCTTGATCGGTTCAACATGAAAGACTCTAAGAGAGGCGTTATTCCTATGGGAAGTGGGATCACTTTGAGCAAGTCAGAGTGCCCTACGAAAACCGAGGAGATTGAACGCATGAAATTGATCCCTTACGCTTCAGCCGTTGGATCAATCATGTATGTTATGATGTGCACTCGTCCCGACGTTGCATATGCTTTGAGCATGACAAGTCGTTACCAAGCAAATCCATGTGAGAGTCACTGGATAGCCGTAAAGAACATCCTTAAGTACTTGAGAAGGACCAAGGATTCGTTCTTAGTGTTTGGAGGCGAGACTGAGTTACATGTAAAAGGTTACACAGATGCCAGTTTCCAAACAGATAGGGATGATATGAAATCCCAATCCGGCTACGTTTATATGATGAATGGAGGAGCTTTTTGCTGGAAGAGTTTCAAGCAAAGCGTTACAGCGGATTCTACAACAGAAGCAGAGTACCTTGCATCGTCTGAAGCTGCAAAGGAAGCTGTGTGGATTCGGCAATTTTTGGAAGGACTAACAGTAGTCCCCACTGCCAAAGATCCTATCACAATTTATTGTGATAACAGTGGGGCTATTTTTCAAGCAAAAGAGCCCAAGTCTAGTAACAAGTCTAGACATGTACTTAGGAAATATTATGTAATTAGAGATTACGTGGACAAAAAGGAAATTGACATTTGTAAGGTTGGGACAGATGACAACATTGCTGATCCTTTAACCAAGCCTTTATCAAAGGCTAAGCATGATGGTCATGTCGTCACAATGGGATTGAGACGTGTGCCAGAATTCCTTTAGATTATGTAATATGTAATAATTGACTGTTGTATTAATTATTTCATATATGATAATGGCATTCATTGTTCGAGTTTTATTTTAAACTCTTTTATTTAGTTTGACTAAATTTAATACTTTGTTTATCCGAATAGATTGTTGGACCCTATTCAAGTGAATAGGAAGAACTTAGTATTTTGTCCCTAGTCACTCAAATGAGGTGACGTCTCGAAATGACTAGATTGTAAGTCGAGCGATGGTTGGTTCAGCACCATGGGGTCATGGAGATGACTGGTCGTTTACATAGACAGACTGTATGACACTCTGTCGGACAGTGACATTGTAGAGACCCTTAAATCAATTATTTGATGCCTGGTCGTGGCAAGGTCTTCTATCTTATTCCTATAAGTCGATTCTTTTGACTGGCGACCGTCTATCTGAGTCGGTGCAGTTTCCGATTGGTTTTGGTTGATGTTCTAGGTCGTGCCGTAAAAGGAGGCCGATGGACTTCTTCTGGATCATGGTGATCTGCATCATACAGAGTAGATGGATCAACATGAATTGTCCACCCACGTTGGGTACAAACATCTTTAGGCCACTCGAGGAGAAGTTACTGTAAATGCGTGGCCACGCTCGGAAAGAGATCTATGGTAGATTTTCCGGTCAGACAGTTACTCTCCCTATCGAGAAAACCCTTAGATATTGTCCATCCAGTGCGAACCTGAAGACACCTTGCGATTTATTGGAGATGTGATAAAGCGACAAATAGAAATTCGTGCACGCACACTTTGTCAGACAAGTGGGAGATTGTTGGAGTAGGTGTCCTCCACAATAGTGCGCCACATAATAAATCTTATTAAGGAATATAATTAAGGGGGAGAGGGGGATGGATTTTATTGACTAATATATATGATTAGTCAGGTATTACTTAAATCAATACTTTTGGCTGACGTCAGATTTTTGACGTTATTGTCGTTTTGAACGCGTGGATCCACTGATCCCTTTCGGTCACACCTAAAGGATGAATCCAAATAGTAACTAATTATTTGTATATGATACAGTTAATTAGTACATTACATATATTCGATATGTACGAGAATTAATTGTTAGAAATTTAGTTAAGAACTCAAATTCGATTAAGCTTATTTTTCAATTATGCGATAATTGACTAATAAATTTATATCTTATTTTAATACGATTAAATAAGATTTAACTTAGTAATTAATCGTTAAATTACTAAATTAGTTGAGGTTTTGAGATAGAGGTAATTAGTTAATTATATTTACAAGGAGTTGTAAAATAAATTAACTAAGCATTGTGGGACCCATTATCTATTGATATAATGGTAAAATATTACTTAAAATGTTAAGTACATATTATTTATTTAATTGAGTCATATAATTGTTATATGATCAAATTAACACTTAATTATACAAGATAATTAACCATATGATCAATAAGTATTTGTAAGACAAATATCAAAAATCAAAATGGACCAAACTAAGGCCATTGTGGCCGGTTGGCTTGTAGTTACAAGGTGATGATTTTTGTTCATGTTTACACTCCTTAGTTACCTTTTGAAAGTGACATAACAAGTTGAATATAATCATCATCTTTTCTACAACACTCCACTCTAATGCATGTGATCAAATGAACAAAATAAGAGTCCAATTTTGGACTATGAGGTCCGGCCAAATGGCCTATAAAATGATCAAGTGTTGCTCATTTTTCACTTACTTCATTTTGTGCTTGTTTCCTTACTTGTCTCAAAAACCTCATCTTCTTACTAAAACTCTCAAACACTAATATTTACTAAGTATTACTAGTGTAGTAATATAGTCATAAAATTAGTAGAATAATATCTATCTTATTATCTAGTTAATAATAAGGGTAGATTATTTGGGTTAATCTTGGTGCAACTTAGAGGAGATCTTCTACTTTGGGGATTACTTGTATTCATCCATATTATTAGCTCAAGAACAACAAGAAGGAGTTCTTGTTGTGCCCTTATATTTTCCATATCAATGTGAGGAAATTTCTTCTCTTATATAAATGTCTTTATATTTGCATGCATGTTACATCGATCATTAAATACTAAATTAACAAGTAATTTAGCAACTAATTAGAGGAGTCTAATTAAGGTCTATGGACTTTCAGGGTCCACTTCAAATGGTCATAACTAGAGTTCTAGACATGAAAATGCATAAATTCTAAATGGAAGTGATAGCTTATCCTCTTACGGTTCCAACGGTTGGTCACAAGCCCAAAACAAGCAAGTAACGAAGGAGATATGATCATTTTACGAAAAGGGGTCAGTGCAATGAAACTGCACAAGTCACGACCGTGACTTGTATTTCACGCCCGTGAAACTCTCTGTTACGCAAGGGTAATTGATCAGCCACTATTTCACGCTCGTGACTTGAGTTTCACGACCGTGACTTGGGTCAAGACAACTCCATTTTGTTCTAAACTCAACCATCATCAACTATTATCATAAATCATCAATTCTCATATCAATTCTCAACAACAACAAGTATCATCATTAACACAAGTTCTATGAATACTAATCCTATTCCAAATACGATTACTAACATAGAAAACACATTAAAACACGTAAATGATATCGAGTAACCCTTCACCGTTACCTTTTCGCGTCTTTAATCGATTTCTAGAAAGTCTCCACCTACAATTAGATACAAAAGATGAATATCATTCACCTTGAGAAAGACGGATAATTTAAAAAGCGAGAAAGACGGTATTTTTATTACCAATACGGATAGAGGAAGATGAGAGGGGAAGAATAAGACAAACTTACGTGAATTTGAGCGAGAAACGAATGCGTTATGACGAATCTAAGCTTGGAAAGATTATTGAAGATTGGGTTTTGGGTTTCTTAGAGAAGAAGGAAGTCATTGAGTTGTGTGAGTTAGGTTAGGGTTAGGAAGGAGTATATGAAAGGTGAGTGGAAAAAGTCAAGAAAAGTCAAAGGCGGCTTAAGACGGGATTCCCTTGAAATCTCGCGCAAATTCCAAATACGAACTCGGAAATTCTAAATTCGACTCGGAAAATTAAATTCTAAATTAAAACTAAAATTCGCTGAAAAGTATCCGTAAAATATTTTCACTATAAAAATAGGGTACATTTGCGGGTGTTACATCGCTCCGACATAGTTTAATTCGTTAAATAAATTGACTATTAATAGTATTATTGCTGTTAATCTGATTCGTTTAGTTCTCTTAATTATTTCCTTTTCTTCAAATCTTTCAAACAAATTTCGGACATAGATCCCCAATCTGTTGTAATCATTGTACTTTATTTAATCTCTCTTGCAATCATTGTATGATTCTCGTCTTTTTCATATGTCAATTGAATCTAAACCCTACTTTGAAATAAATGGATGCTAAAATACATGTCAACCGACTAGTCTTAAGTCACAGGGTAGGATCAAAACTTGGGTGTTGCATAGCATGCATACAACCGATAACACATCGATAACAGAAGACTTTCCTTAACCAATTAATGGAGGCCGCTATCGAGGCGGGCGGGATTAGGTGTTCGATCAAAAGAGCTTCATAAAACGTACCCTCACCCCCTACTCCAGGTCTTCGTCGGCACCCATGTTCATTGGCATCCACGAGAGTCATTCTATACATAAAATGCTAAGGGTAACGAGTTCTTGGTGTTCATGTCATTACTTTGTGTCTTGACATGGCATGAAGTATTCGAACGGTTCCAACTTCCCACAAAAGCTGGTGGCGACTCCACAAACGTGTATTCAATACGACGCCACACGGTTCCTCCACCTCGCCGAGGCACGTGATCGTGGGTCCCGTGCATCACAGGTTGGCGACTCCGCTAGAGATTATACACTCACGTGTTACCCAGGGTGGAACTTGAACATGGTTAAGGAATTGTATGTATGAGACAATCGTCGTTTTTCTTTACTCGACCCTTCTGGGTCGTTCTATTAAGCCTTGTTAGGCCTAACCCATACCTTTCGACCAATCGTCCTGTCTGGACGGTCAAAGTTCTTATTTGGATCAATGGATGGATAGAGATTGACGTCAACCATACCGCGGTGTGTACTCATGTTAGCATCAAGGGATTTTACTACTCGAGGAAATGCATTGGGAACCGAACTTACTCATGTTTGGCACGGGCCCCTCCACCGAACATGGGTTTGATTGCTTGGTATGACAACCCACCCTTTTAAACGAAATCCCTTTTAAATGCACTCAGCATACCGTTACTCTGCCTGTTTAAATATGTATCACCATATGTGATCGCCCTTTTATAAATCATGACAAAGTTCTTTAAAAAACAAAATCCTCGTAAATTGTAAATCATTTTTCAAAGGTGGCCTAAAGTAGCGCAAGGTCAGTCAAAATTCTGATTAAATGTCGAGTCAAAAGTCAAAATCTTTTCTCCACTTTAAGTCAACACTCCTACAACCACACTACGGTTGCCTGAAATAAACATTTCAAATCTAATCATTTCAAAACTCACTTGACACAGTGGCACACTCCCACTTCACAAATCGAGTCTTTTCAAGTAAGTGTGCAAAATAGTCGATCGTGTTTTGATTCATCGTCGGTCTCTTGTCTCAGCTTCTTGCAAGATGTCTAGAGATAGTGTTCAAGGTCGGAATGGTAACGGTAATGGTAATGGTAATAATCCAGTCCTATCTGCACTCCTTCGTCTCCAAATAAGCCAAGATCAAGCTTATGCACGTCTCGACGCCATCGAAAACCAAATCGTAGCTGTGGAAACTAGGCTTCCTCCTCCCGACATGCATGATACTAGTGTGCATGACAACCTTCTACCACATTCCATGGGATACCCTGAAGTCGATCCTAAGCCAATCCCTACTTAAGATGAAAAACGACTCTCGTATCAAGAGGAGCAACTCATGTACATTAAGGGGGATGACATTTACAGAGAAACAGTCGCAAGTATGAAGCTCTGAATGCACAACTACGAACCAACTTCAACATGACTTACATCCCGAAGTTTAAGGAGCATGAAAACCCTTTGAATCATATTCATGCTTTCAAAGACTACATGTCTATTGTAACAACCCAGATTATTAAAACAAAACAAATACCTTCATAATAAATAATTCATTAGAGTACAAAGATGAATAGAGTCAAGGTGGCGGAAACACCTGACCAATCCGGATCGGTACTCAAATCCAAAACAAAACTAATACATTATTAATATTTCTCAAGCTAAATTAACTTCCTAAACAATTTATTCGCCTCCCCACAAGTCTCTCTTACCAAAGCATCCAAACAAGCAGCAACCACTTCAACTTGAGAATGGGGGTCAACAATCAGTTGGGAGTAACTTGATGCTCTCCCAGTCATGTTTACAATATGCTGAATTAATAACAACCTATAACAACCAATAGCAATCATAAATGATATGTAAAGCAGTCTACACTATATGACGTGTAACCAAACTTACTATGACATCATCATACTAAATGAAAGCAACTAAACAAATCCCTAGACCATGAACATTAACTCGACCAAAAGTGACACATGATCCATAGCAACAATTATAGGAAATATCGGTATATTTCGTCATTATTTTTCGGATTATAACGAAACTATAGTATATGAATTACGAGTCATAAATGAATTGCATAATATAAAAATATAATGAATCTAGAATTAACCTTTGGTCCTAGCAAATTTGGCCTATGAACAATTTCGAAATCGATATTCTCCTAATTATTGCACCCAAGATGCTCCGAGATATGCCTTGCTTGTGCTAGAATTTTAGAGAAAAGTTACTGCTAATTTTTCTTTTGTTATGATGAATGATAGAGAGAATTAGAGGAAAAACTTGTTTTTCTTTTCTCCTTCTGTTCGGCCGAACCACACAAGTCGGAGTAGGAGGAGGATTTTTCTCTTTTTACTCTTCTTGTTACTAGGGTTTTTGACCTAGTTTGTGACACCCTCAAATTTGCGGAAAGAAAAAAAATTAATTTAAATAAATAAAAGATGAGAATACGTTTCTAATAGGTTCACTTTAGTGAAAATCGGTAAATTTTAAAACCGGAACCTACTATTAAATATATTCATCATAACAAAGGTGTCATAAATAA
>JAIUZE010007668.1:0-13028 GCA_022085475.1 Heliosperma pusillum | reverse complement strand
TTAATTGTTGTATATAATGTAAGCTAATTAAACATAAACCGTTATAATTAATTGGCAAATTATAAATATACGGATATTTATAACTAATGATGTATTATAATGTCGGTCCATGTAAAACGACGATTATAATATACTACATTATATTGGAAGCTAAAATAACCGAAACAAAAGTGTCCAGATACACTCTGTTTTTCGGTTAATGGGTAGTTATTTTGAGGAGACAAAATCTTCTCATATAAACCTACAATGAGCCGTGAGGAATAGTAGTAGGGGTCGAAAATTCTAAACCTAATTCTATTCTCACTGGGTGCCTCCATCTCAACATACATCACAAAAGAAAAGTTAACAGTAACTTTTTCACAAAAACACAAAACAAAAGGTTAACAGTAACTTTTGAAAACTTCTAGCAACACAAGGGCATTTCTCATACAGTCTTGGGTGCAACGATTAGGAGGATATCTACCTTGATATCTCTGTTCTTTACGCCAATTGCTAGAACCGTAGGTTATTCCTAATCCCTTTGTTTAATTATGCAATTTCGTTTATGACCTGTTAATCATATAAATCGTAATTTCATTTTAATCCTGTAAGATTAAAGGGATGCATACGGATATATTCCCACAAGTGGTATCAGAGCTTTAGGGCTATGAAATTATTTTATGTGATTTTCATAAATATTTAATTGTATGATTGTTGAAAAAAAAAAAAAAAATTCCGGAATTTTTTTTAAAACTCACGGTTTTAATTTTTTTTGTGCCGTGATGATTTTTTTTTTAGGGTTCCATTATAGATTCATTCATATTATTGTTTTAATCTGTTAAAGATGATAATATATGAATTTGTTGATATTTTAATTTAATAAGGATTAAATTAGAATGTAAATGGAATTGTATTGGATGTTAATGAACATCAATTTTTGTGCTATATATTTTCGGTATAAATTATTTTAGATGTTCATATTAAAAGGTTAATTTGAATCATCTATTTGTATCAATGTTTAATAACGATTAGATATTGTTAGTTTTGTACCGATCTAGTTAATATAAGCTTGATCAAATTAAAACGGTTTAATTTGATTAAATTTTTTTTTTGCTGCCCTTGTTACTGTTCACAGTTATAAAAAAAAAAAAAAAATTCTGTTTTTTTAAAAAAAAAATGGCATCAACAGTTTTTTTTTTGTGTATTGTTTTTCCGGTTTTTGTTATAAACCGAGAGAAAAGAAATTTTTTTTTTGGGACTGGTACTGTTCACGTGAACAGTGATCAGTAGAGAAATTTTTTTTTTTTTTTTTTTTTTTGGCATTATAAAGATAATGTTTGTTTGTTATTGTGAAAAGGTTCACAATAATGATACCCGATTATTTTAAAAAGGTTTAAAATAAAAATGGATTATGGAAGATTAAAATTGTTGTGGGCAATTAAGGAATTGTCACATAATTTTGATCGTATTTAATGGTGGTTTGGATAATTAATCAACATAATTAATGAATTATGTCTTGTAGAATTAATTTATATAGTTGATGCATTTTATTTTTGTCGAATGAATGAATGAATGAACGGTTTTATTTACGTATTTTTGCAATTGGTTGAAAAATGTAATACCTAGTGTGACCTTAGTTGATCATGTTTTCGTAATGATGAAAACATGGTTTGGATGTAATTTTGAGATCTCGAATCTCCTTTTATTTTTCTTTTAATTATGTGTTGAAATTAGAATGTAAATAGGTTTATTTTGTCATTTTTAAATGTAATTTAAGAAGACTAAAGACGGAGATCGGATGCTCACTCCCGCTTCATGGACCAAGATGGAACATCAAGTCATGCTTCTCGGGTCCATTAGGATGGATTCCAAACTTGTATTTATTGTTCATTTTGGTTGATAGGCCACACTAGGACCGTTGTAATAGTTTACGTATTTTTCATTTTTTTGCTTTTCATTCACATGTTAAATTATTGCATCATATTCCGCCTAAACCAAACCACCTAAATTGCATGAAAAATGATTCATATAGTTTGAATTTTCATCATAGACATACAGATGTCACTCGTTCATAGGGCCATCACCTTAGTCTAAATCATTCACGAAATGCTAGAGATTTGTTCACTTAAAATGAATTAAATTTAAGATGATGGGATCTTCCTCTAAAATGAAAATTGAGATTAGTCTTTATAGGAAAAACTACTATGAACCCCTTCTTAGTCGGAAGTCATAATATGACCCCTTCTACGTTGGGTAAGTAGTGAGTGTTGACCTATTTTACCTCAACATTGTAGTCCGAGTAATATCTCGGGATTATAATGGACTATAAGATAGAATTTACAGAAATTTATCGACCGAGAATTCTAAAGGTAGAATTAGCCAAGAGGTTGGCTTATCAATTTATAGAAATTGAGTCTTGGGATCATTTATATAATTCTTGAGGGAGGTCAATTGTATAAATGCATGAGTCATCGCATTAAACAGTTTTTGCATTAAGACTTAATTTTAAAACGATGAAACTTATCATATTCATTTTTTTTTTCCACAGTTTTCGAATTCGTTATATACAGATATAACTGCTAAATAACAATATGGCTGGCCATACTGATGACCCAATGCCAAGTGCCACGCTCGAACGTGAATCCTGGCTTAAGATGTTTATGGACAACATGAATCAGTCCACACGACTGAAGAATGATGGGTCCAACTTTGCGGACTGAGAGGCGGCATTACGGAATGCTGCCATTGCTGACGGTAAGCTCAAGTACTTGACTGAGCCACTACCGCCAAACCCAGGCCCCAATGCAAGAGCTAATGAATCACTTGCTTATAGTGATTTCGTAATGGAGGACGTGGGGGCTGCCGATTAAGAAAAAGTACTCATACTTTCAATGGAATCCCAATTGGCCAAAGACGATTCATTGCCCAAGGTGCAAACAAGATTTTCACCACGCTCTATTAACGACCGTTCTAAAAAGCTCCGAGGATCGTTAGCTATGAGCATACATGTCGCTTCTTTGAGGCGAAACTCCAGAAGGGCCAAGCGGTTAGCCCACACATTCTTGATATGATTGAGAATGTCGAGAAACTGGAGGCACTTGGTTGCAAAACCGATGAGAAGATCGTCATAGACCGCGTTCTTCATTCACTTCATGATGGTTTTGCCCTTTTCAGGGCAAATTACTATATGAATGATATGAAGAAGAGTCTTCATCAGCTCCACTCACTCCTTGTACAGACAGAGAGTGATATGAAATTGAGTGGGAGTCTGAAACAGGACGTTCTCATGATTACCACCAAGGGCAAAGGTAGGGGCAAGGCTCAGGCCAACCTAGCTGTAGGGAAGCCGAAGTTCAAAAAGCCAGGGCAAGGCAAGAGTGGGCCTGGTGAGACTAGCGGTAGCTCACAAGGCAAGATAAAGAGCGATGAATGTAACGTGGAGTGCCACCATTGCCACAAGCTTGGGCATTGGAGGAGGAACTGCCTCGTGTACCGTGAGGACAAAAAGCAGCCTCTTACTCCTCCTGTTGTATGTCTTCTGTCTTTTTTCATATGATTTAATCAACCATGCAAGGTCGGACACTTTGGTACATAGATACTGGTTGTGGTTCTCATCTGTGCAATCATTTGTACAGGCCTAAGGAACATCACAACTCTCGCAAGGGGGATTGACCTGCGAGTGGGGAATGGAGCAAGAGTAGCTGCCTGTTTCAGTGGAACATATGTTCCAACTCTTAGTGGATTTGAGGTATTCCTGAAACCTGTTACTATGTACCCAGTTTATCTAAAAACTTTATTTCAGTTTCCGTACTTGATAAGGACGGCTTTTCGTTTGTAATAAAGGATAATAGCTGTATTTTCTCTTTAAACGAAATGATTTATGGTAAAGCTGTTTCCATGAATGGAATATATGTTTTAGATCAAACCACAGATATAATGCATGTGAGTAATAAGAAAGCAAAGGTTGATGACAAAGATCATACCTATCTATGGCATTGCCGTATGGGACACATAAATGAAAACCACGTGAAAAAGCTCATTGATAATGGGACTATCTCCCCATTTGACTATGAATCTTTTGGCACGTGTGAATCATGTCTCATAGGCAAAATGACTCGAATTTCCTTCAAAGGTGTTGGAATGTGCGTTGCTGACCTATTAGGACTCATACATACTAATATGTGTGGACCTATGTAAATCAACGATAGAGATGGCTATAGGTATTTTATCACTTTCACGGACGATTTGAGTAGATATGGTTATGTCTACTTAATGAAGCATAAAAGTGAGTCCTTTGACAAGTTCAAGGAATTCCAGAATAAGGTTGAAAACCAGCTGGATAGAAAGATTTAAGCACTACGTTCAGATCGTGGTGGCGAATATCTTTCGAATGAGTTTGATCAACACCTTAAAGATTGTGGTGTAGTACTACAGTTAACTCCACCTGGAACACCACAATTGAATGGTGTGTCCGAACGGAGAAATCGAACATTGCTTGATATGGTTCGATCCATGATGAGTCACACGGTTGTACCTGACTCATTATGGGGATATGCTCTATTGTCAGCCGCTCTAATACTTACCCGAAGTCCGTCTAAAGCTGTAGACAAGACTCCATATGAACTATGGAAGGGAACGGTCCCTAACTTGTCCTTTATTCGGGTTTGGGGCTGTGAGGCTTATGTCAAGTGGAGACCTGAGGATAAGCTCGGCCCACGATCGGTCAAGACATACTTTATTGGTTATCCAAATGGAATGTTTGGTCTAGAGAAAGAATTTCTCGAGAACAAGACGAGTGATAGAACCTTCGATCTGTCGGAGGTTCAAGAGCCAACAACCGAGCAACCAATGGAGGAAACTGTTCCTTCATCATCGGTTGCGGTAAATATTCCTGAGGAACCCAGGAGGTCGGGTAGAGTCTTCATTCCTCCAGACAGATACATTGGTATGGTCGAGGAGAATGGGAGAGATGACGTTTTACTCCTAGAGAGTAACGAACCCGCTACCTATAAAGGTGCCATAACCTGTTCCGACTCTAAGCTATGGCTTGAAGCCATGCAATCCGAGATGGACTCTATGTATGAGAATAACGTATGGGATCTGGTTGACTTACCTGATAAGGTTCGGCCTCTTCAGTGCAAATGACTTTATAAAATAAAGCATTCTGTAGAAGGACACCAGATACATACAAGGCACGACTAGTGGCAAAAGGTTTCACTCAAGTGCAAGGATTGCACTATGATGAAATTTTTGCACCCGTAGTTATGCTGCGTTCCATTCGGATAATCTTAGCGATTGCCGCTTTTCATGACTATGAAATTTGGCAAATGGATGTGAAAACCGCCTTCTTAAACGGTTATTTGGAGGAGGAGTTGTACATGGTACAACCCGAAGGTTTCATTGATCCTAAAAATCCTAAGAAGGTATGCAAGCTTAAGCGTTCCATTTATGGACTTAAGCAAGCCTCTCGGAGTTGGAATCATCGTTTCGACCAGGTGATAAAAGATAATGGATTTACTCGATCGGTCGAGGAACCATGCTTATATATCAAGTCGAGTGGGAGCAAGATTGTCTTCTTAATATTGTATGTTGATGACATACTCTTGATTGGGAATGACATACCTCTCTTAACTTCGGTAAAAGTTTTGTTAAAGAACCATTTCCAGATGAAAGATCTGGGTGAAGCACAAAGAATTTTGGGGATCCGTATCTACAGAGATAGATCACGACGGATGTTATCCCTCAGTCGGGAGTCTTATATAGATAAGATTCTTGAGAGGTTCAGCATGACCAACTCCAAGAAGGGGAACCTTCCAATGGTCTCTTGGATGCATTTGAGTAAAGCTCAGGCACCAAAGACATCGGAAGAGGTCGAGCGCATGAGTCGGATTCCTTATGCATCAGCTATAGGATCGATCATGTATGCCATGATATGCACACGTCCAGACGTGGCATATGCATTGAGTATGACAAGTCGTTACCAAGGCAATCCAGGTGAAACACACTGGATAGCTGTTAAGAATATCCTTAAGTACCTACGGAGGACTAAGGATTGGGTATTGACTTATGGAGGTGACACTGAGCTATGCGCAACCGGTTACGCAGATGCTAGCTTCCAAACGGATCGAGATGACTCGAAATCTCAGTCTGGATTCGTGTTTACTCTTAATGGCGCTGCGGTCAGCTGGAAAAGCTCCAAACGTGTGATAAAGATATGATAAGCATGAAGGGCACGTTATTTCCATGGGAATCAAACGTGTTCCTGAGTTGTATTAGTTGTTTTATATGGATTAGACACCTGTATCTTTTTCATAAAACTATTAATAAAATCCTCGTTTTGTTTAATACTTTGTTTTTCATGTGGGTTGTACTGACAACATTGAACACCACAAAGTGAACTGAATTATATTATATTTGTTTTGGGTCCGTAATTGCCTACATGAGCTGATAACTCTGGCAATTATTTTGTGTCGTCGATTGATGGTGGGTTCAACGAGCCATAAGTCAAACAGTTGACTGATCGATCACAGATGCGAGTTATAATGATACTGCGCATGACATTTTGTGACGACGTTATGCAGTCCTAAATGTTTCAGAACATTAGGTGCCGGGTCGTGGATAGGACATCCATAGTGTTCCTAGAGTCGATTCTTTTGACTATCGACTGTCTCTTGAGATAAAGGCAGTTTTTTGGGTGACTTTGGTTTCTTTCTCATGGTCGACCGTAACAGGAGGCTAAGTAGATTTTCACTGGGTCATTTCATACTGCGCTTGTGTCTGCAAGATTCGAGTTAAAGAAAATATCCAACATTTATCAGGATATGATATTTCTCAGGGCCACTCGAGGAGCTGTAACTGAAATGCATGGCCATGCTCGAATGAAGATTCGTTTATCAGTTAAGTTACTCTCTAGTCGGGGAAACCACTCTTGATACTGATCACTTGTAAACTACGACCTTTGTGAATACAGACTTTGCAAATTGGTTTACATTGAGTGGGAGAAATTTATTATGGATATGAGAATCGCTTATCGCACATACACTTGTACGGACAAGTGGGAGATTGTTGGAGCCAGTGTCCTCCACAGTTAGTGCAATAACATAAATAAATCTCTGTAGGTTCACAGGGTATACTTTGTATAATAATCAGTTGATTAACGTTTATCAATAACGGTTGGCTTGCTAGATAAGTTTGACGTTATTGTCATACAGATGGCGGTGATCAACTGTTCCCTAAAAGTCACACCTAAAGGATGTGATTGAGAGATGTGATTATTTGAGAAAATAATCATATTGATGCCTTATTAAATGACTAAAAGGTTAGTCGGTGTTTTTGACTAAAAGGTTAGTCAATGTGATGATGAGACAATTATTTAATAATGATTAACTAAAGTTAGCTGAGACGAATTAACTGTAATTCGTAAATTGAATATAAAATGTTATATTTAATTGTTGTATATAATGTAAACTAATTAAATATAAACCGTTATAATTAATTGGAAAATTATAAATATACGGATATTTATAATTAATGACGTATTATAATGTCGGTCTTTGACTAATGACGATTATAATATATTACATTATATTGGAAGCTAAAATGACCGGGAAAAAGTGTCCAGATACACTCGGGTTTTTCGGTCAATGGGTAGTTATTTGAGGAGACTAAATCTCCTCATAATGGACCTAAGTGTGCCATGAAATAGAGAGGAACAAGGAGAAAAAAATTCTAACCTAATTTTTCTTTTTCTCTCTCACTTGTGCCTCCATCACACAAAATCACAAAAAACCTAAAAGTTAACTGTAACTTTTAATCATCTTTCTAGCAAAGGAGAAGGGCATATCTTGATCAATCTTGGGTGAGACGATTAGGAGGATATCTATTTTGATATCTGTTCTTAGGCCGAATTTTGCTAGGACCAAAGGTTAAATTCGTTTTCTCTATATTTTATATCGTTTTCATATTAATGACTTGCAATTCATATTATATAATTTTGTTATAATCCTAAATTTTAAGGGGATGTAAGCAGTTATTTCCCACAAACATTATATCATTTCTTATTTTCATAAGAACACATATTCATATCACATTAGTGTCGGTCTACCATTACCGAACAAGAGAGACATTACAGAGATACACACTCCCTCAGGTCTAAGACCCACCTCCATGTACACAAGATAAGATCCTTAGATCTAAGACCCACCTCGGCTATTGCCGGATAACAGAACCGTAGTTCACATATAAATAATATGCCACATGAGTATCATCCATTCATTTTTAAATAGACAAGCTCAACTGTCATATCAACATGTAACATTCATTTCACAATAATTTATAACGGTCTACCATTACTGAAGTGAGACACATTACGGAGTAATTACTCCCCTGGGCTAAGCCCTCCTCCATGTACACAGGACCATATAATTATTTATGTAACCCCCTGGCACTTTCACCAGTAATAAACAGAACCGCAGTTCTCATATCATGGAGTCGTGCTCCCTTCCATGTACACAGGTTAAATTTGTAATGTCATCCCTCTCCTGTAATCGTATCCCGAATGCTACAATTGGCCACATGTACATTATAGAAAAATGAGCATAACAACATTACATAACAATATTATAGTATAATGGACGTTAATATAACATGTGAGTAGTAAAATAACAATAATATGAAACCTACACTCCTTATTTTTATAAACAATTACTTATAATGTCATCTGAAATTATTAATTTCGACGCTAAATGGTCCCCAAATCATACAAGCATTATAACAGTTCTACTACAAAACTTACGAATAAAATAATATAAACAAGTACTTATACTATCCTCTTATTTTATTTATGTGTAAGACGGTAACTAAATAATTATAACGACAAAGGGTCCCGAAATCATACCTTATTACTATTTGTATTTGTGAGACTATACTAATATGTACCCCATTTGATCATGTTAATCGTCGTAGCTCTTATTTTTCTATATCTAAAAATGAGAAGGTCTCATGTCCTATTTATAGTACTCATAAGTCGATTTAGGTGCACATAGCACATTGATAGTGTTCTGTTTTTCTTTTCCTTCTTACAAGACTTAATAAGCAAGTTATGAGTGTAAGATAAGCCATACTACAAGATTAAATCAAATTGACCTTATCACTTACGTAACATGCTAGATTAATGCATAGTTATATTTTTTTTATTTTTTTTACTTTAGTACTTCTACTATGTTTATCTTAAAACTAATATATAGCATTAATTAGTTTATAATTTATCAATAGAGCATTTTATAAAGGGCCTAAGTAGAGATAGTACTTTATAGCTCGGGTAACAGTATGTCCATCTATATCGGGTTCAATAATTTTGGGTCGAAAACATCTATTGCCTATGGGCTAATTCGAACTTAGTCGGATATTAGTCTATAATGTTTAATATCAAGTTTTAAATTTTAGCTCGTTGTATTCACGATATTACATTCTACCCTCCTTAAAATAAGTTTCGTCCCGAAACTTGAAAAAAATAAAAATTGAAGTTAAACCTTTAATTCCTCAAAACTCATGAAAGTTATAAGAATTTTATTAAACAAAAGTGATTTAACCATATTTATGAAATGTTTAAAAAGTACGTCGTATATAATGGAAACCAGGAATTGCTGGCGCGAACAAGAATTCTAGAAATCCAATCCAAAGACGAACACTAATAATGAGTTAGTAGGCGATGAACGCCTAAACCGGTTATTAGACGTCTCCAATAACAAGTCTTAGTATCACACCAACCGCACAAAAAGGAAGAAAACAAAAGGGAAAAGTTCAATTTTTTTTTTTTAAGTTACCAATTTTATATATAGAATAAAATTTGAAAATACGCATGTAACTAACTTGAACTAGTTAGAAATCTTCGTGATATGTGAAACAATTATCAAAACATTGAAATAACGGGAACACCACCTGGATCTAATGAGTGAAAGGTAGATGTAGAAATCCTAAAGGTAGAATGAGAACAGTTTGGGATGATTCAAAGCACTATAGAAAAACGGATTAATTTTAAAATAACAGTGTAATCTGACACTGTCATATCCTATCACCAAACATTTACCACCTCAGTCTCATATTATCACTAAATTTTCTCACCCCAAGGATTATGTACGACAATACCTTCTATAGGTCTAGAAACGTTATATCAATTTTTTTTTAACCTCAAAGTTATAACTTGTATTACTATATATTATACATAACATAAGTTTATTAACCAATTTATGTAATTATTATATCTTCTGTCAATGACATATGATCAATGTTACTAAACTTAACATCTACTTTTAATTTTTTTGAGACATGTTTTTCTCTTATTTGTTTTTTTCCTATATTCATGGTTATCACATAATGATAAATGTACTCATGCTCTCGTTTAAGGGAATCAATAAATGTAGGTGTGACACCCTCAAATTTGCGGAAAGAAAAAAAATAATTTAACTAAATAAAAGATGATAATACATAACAAGGGTGTCTTAAATAAAAAGGTTCATAACAAAAAGGAAATAATATTATACAAAAGAAGTATCCAAAACGGGAGACATGTTTCCCGTATAAATACTGAAATAAAAGAGTGTATAATACTATACAATCCTAAGAACCGAATATAGGTCCAAGGTAAATACTTCGCTCGCTAGCTCGTCAATGTACCCAAGTATGCATCACAAACCTGCCAACCGCATTAAATATAAACACGGAAGCCACAGTCAGTGGGGAGTAACTCCGAGTTCTACCAGCCACGAAATGTCGAGTTTAATAAAACATGAATAACATAAAAGAGATGTATATGGAAAATACAAAACCTTAACATATACGATATGCTTTTCATGTTATGAAACAAATAACGAACATATAACCTATCATATGAAAGCTATCATGTGAAACCGATAATAAAATATAACAAGAGGTAGGGAAGCTGGTATGCTAGCTCAGAGGTTACCCTGTAACATGGCCATGATACACTCAAACCCTAATCAACACGTAATCATGTGAATCAGTAAACAACCAGTAATCCAAACTCTATCAATCTTAGCCGGCTTGCATCTCACCTTCTAAAACTCATAGATCATTACAAACATTGTTGAGAAAGACAATACGTCTACAAAACAGGCATAAGTTCCTAGGACGGCCAATAGTCATCTGTAACTCGAGTCTATACCACAAGGTAGGACAACATCCTAGCCCTAGACTGATCAGACCTAGCGACAACAGCTAACCCATTCCCTGTCTCATTACATAACCGTACATGAGAAACTCTGATAGGCGACCCCCTAAGCAGAGATGGCTAGTACTTAAGCTGGCTCCCTTCCCAAAGTGGAAACTCTTAGGATGCCATGCCCTCGGCTTGGTATCAAAAGGCCCAAGCCAGTGACACAAAAGCTATCAAGCGACAAACTCCGTATGCTCGTTAAAGATAGTATGGCCTATCAATGTCATGGTCCAAGATAATCATTTAGAATTAGAATGGTCAAGACGCCATATACTCATAATTCTCTATGGGTACTTAGTCAACACGACATATATCATACAATTAAACAGTCACGGGAAAACATCCTATCATGTGACTAATTGCATATAAATCAAAATCAAATAACATATCGCCTCATATCTACTAAGGATAATTCATTAATTAAATACAACCTTACTTGAAGACAAATCCCCGATCCGAGTCCCGCGACGGGTCATCAGTCAAAACGGGGCTGACTAGATCTTAGTTTGACCAAACCCGTTTGGTCAAACCGGCTAGAAACAGAGTCTTTATCACATAGACTTGAACATAAAAATCATCATATTCATTACATGTTATTTTATTAAATTTCTAACATGTGAATTAATATACCATACCCAAAACCCGTTTGACTTAAAGGATATCAAATTAAACTACGATCTCGTATTATAATTTCTAACATGTGAGAAATAATAATTTTATTAAAAACTTTTTAATTAAATATTTTACTTATTAATATTTCTCACTTGCTAATTATTACAAAACGCGATAAAATAACGATAACTCAAAAACCGTCACAAGTCCCAAAGTGGGACCCACGGGCTGATTTTGGCCGAGACATTACATGGGCCTGGACTGGGCCCCACGGCCTGGTTTTGGGCTGTTTTGGCTTTTGATCGATTTTACTAAAAACCGTTTCCTAATATTTCCCGCATGCTTTAACATAATTAAAACCCGTCAAAACAACAACCAAACAATCAAACATCGACACAACTCAAAGACTAAAACCCGGACCCACCATGGACCAACCCGGACCGGGTCTGAACCGGCCTGGACCGGCTGGTTTGGTCCGGTTCACAGCCACCCATTTCCGGCCACCACCATCATTCACACCAAAGTAATTCTAACATGTTTTAATTAACAACAACCATTTTAACAACCAATTTAACCATCCATCATACAAAAATCATTATTATGAAAAATCATCCAAATTCTTCAAGAACAACCAACATGTTATAAATTCATAAAACACAATAATAACCACTACTTAACATGTTACTAACTAAAAATTCTTAAATCATAATAACATGAACCAAAACAAAAGATGAACCAAAAATAAAAGAAACAAAAGCCATGTAACATATATTCGTCGAGTAACTCGGAATCGTTACCTAGCTAGCAAAATCAAGTAGCACCAAAATAAGAAGTAAAGAAAAACCCGTCTACTAATCTTCACCCAAAATATACGAGTCCCCAAACTCGTCTTCAAAATCTTCCCCTATAAGAAATGACAAGAAAAACATTATTAGAACTTAAACTTGATTTTCCATAATTAAATGTTGAAAACGATTTTGTCGGATTTGAAATTAAACCGTACTTGAAGATGGAGAGCGAAGAGGAGATTCTAGAAATATAAGTTAGGACGGATTTAACTAAGAAATGAAGGTTTTATGATGATTTTGCTCAAGAACGACGAAGAACGGATGAAGAACGACAAAGAACGAATGAAGAACGATGAAGAACGATTAATTAGATCTTAATTTGATTTATTGTAAAATGAAAAGTTGTTAGTGAGTAA